>PVKB01006465.1:0-61057 GCA_004027205.1 Ctenodactylus gundi | reverse complement strand
TGGTGTTGGTAGTGATATGCAGGGTGGTTTTAGAGTTTCATCTTTTGTCATTGAGTCCTTGGCTTGGACTGGTGTTTGGAAGAGCTCTTGGAAGCCAGTCAGGTCTTCTAAGGATTCAGCCTTTGCCTTACGTGTTTGTGACCGCTTCCTAAGTGCAGTTGAAGATTCTGTCAGATTTAGTTTCTGCTTAGGAGTTTGTATAGATGCTCTGGTTTTCTTCTCCTCCTGATCTGGTGCTGTAGGTGTGTTTATGGTCTTGCCTGATGACTTTGTTATTTTCCTGCATACTGGAGGCTCTTCTTTCACATCTGTTCTCCCCAGACTTATCTTAGAACATCTTTTAGAGGTTGTTGAAGTGAATATTGGTCCTATTTGTGGAGATAGGCAGGGAGTTTTGGAGGTTTGGTCACCTGCTATTGGGTGCTTGGTAAACTTTGGTGTTTGCAAAAGCTCTTGGAAGCCAACCATATCTTCTAGGTACTGGTGTTTTGCCTTAGGTGTTCTAGAAAGTCTTCTCCTGTCTGTTGTACTTGTTGCCAAGTCCAGTATCTGTTGTACAGATTCCTTCAAAGCTTCGATGTCTTTGTTATCACTTTCTGTTAATTTTGATGTGTGAATGATTTGTTCTTCTCTCACATCCACTTTTCCCTGAGGTGTGTTGGGCCTTCTTTTTGTGCCCATGGAACTGTGCAATGGTTCTAGATGAGGAGATATAGATAGCAATTTACTTTTGTAATCAGTCATGGATTCTTTAATGTGTTTTGGTGTTTGGAATAGTTCTGTGATGCTAGCTAGGTCTTCTAGAAGTTGCGTATTCTTAGGGATTCTTTCATTATCCTTCTCTCTCTCTTCCTTTTCTCGCAGTGGTTTTTTCCTAAGGCTTCGTCCTGTGATGTTCTCAGCAATGCTTGCTTCTGTGTCCTCATTCTTCCTTTTTATAGGCAGCACCTGTGCATTCCTGAGCTCCACAGATTTTAATTTACTTGTACTGGATATTGTTTTCAAAGGCTCTGTCACAGAACCTGGAGTTCCGACCTCAAAATGAATCATTTTATGGATGTTCCTAGGAGATTTTACTATACTTTCATCTTTTACACAATGTCTTAAGGTAGGGCTTGAAAAACATTTAGAAGAAGTTTTTTTGGCTTCATTTTGACTATCAGAGAACACATTTCCTTCTGCAAAAAATAAAATACATATAATAAATTGTAACATCCACTGTATTATGTCACCTCAGTTTTTATCCTCATGAAATAAAATAAAAGAACCAATAATTCAGCATCATATCTTCTTTAGTAAGAACATGAGGTTACTAATGGGGTCATAAATCTATCTTATTTATGAGCCATGTATTTTTACGTGTAGTGTTTTCAGTGATAGAATGGAGTCATAATCAAGCAGTTTTTTAGGTATAATGTTTTCGATGATAGAATGAAGTCATAATCAAGTAGTTTTAGGATCTATAAGGATTACATAAAAACAATTCTCTTAAGAAGGATCTTTCAGTGGGTACTGTGTTGATAATCTGAGTACAGACATTTTTTAATTCAAATATGAGAAACAATTATTTCTTGTCTTGAAACACCAATGAAAATAATATGGCTTACACTAATGTTGCTTAGGGTCCACATGTATGCTTAGGGTCCATGCAGAAATCATACACCTGTTAACTACAGTAAACATCTGCACGATAGCAAGCCTTTCCTTTTGTGACTATAATACAATGACCAGTATCAAATGAGACACTAAAATAAACTCGTATCTCCCGTTTAACCCTCACCCTGGGCTCCGACTCACAAGATTGAAAGTAATAACTAGACAGTATACAAATCAGTCTTTTGCTTTTATAAGTTGAAATAATTTGAACTTGAGCAATTTATATGTAAGTATGAGAAATAAGTGTACATTCTATCATCTTTACTTTTAAGAAGCTACAGATATGCAGAAATTTTTTAAACATTAATTTTTATGCATGTCAGTAAATACCAATATTGTGAAAACTGTTGTGAGAATTTCTACTTAAATAACACAGAGAAAATGGAAATGGCATTTTTTAATCACAAATATCTGTTATAGAGAAGTAATAGGCTATAAAAGAAATAATGCCATCTATAAGTACCTATTCAAAAGTATAACAATGCCAGAAAATATGCAAATGAAACCAGATTCCCTGAGATTTTTCACCTGAATTAGTCACTTGAAATTTCTTCTCAAGCAAATTCTCTGAATTGGAGGGAGTAACAGAATATGAGCTCTTCATTTGGGACTTCTTCACTGGAGTCTTGAACATTTCAGTTAGCCCTGATAATTAAAAATATTGAAAACACTGTTTACACACAAAGAGCTATCCCAGTCCTCACATGTGACAATATAAATGACAGAAAGTAAACCCAGATAAATCTCTATAAATATTGACTCCACTAGTAGTCTTAAAGAGAGAACAAGAAGTTAAGTATATGGCATCCCTCCTATCCCTATCTTATTGGAAAGGAAAACAAATGAATGTAGTTGGCATCAGTGGGCCTCCAAACTAGTCCCAAATGGAAGCTCTGCCAGGATAGAAATCGGTCAGAATGTCTTCCTCTTGAGATAATCCCTCTAGGTTTGTAAGAATCCAGAGAGCACGCATGACCTTTCCTAAAAATTCTGGGCTTCTCAATTCTGGATTTTATGCACAAATAACACGTTTCCATAGTTTAGAAACTTACATAATACTGCCACTGCAATTGCTGTAAGATAGTATGAGATATATATATATATATATTTTAAAATCCAGTTATCAACATTCCATTTTAACAAAGAACTGAGAGAATCTCAGTAAATAATAAAGCAATTCATGTGAAAGATTTAGCTTGCTTAAAAAAAAGAAACCTCCTGTACACACCCATGTTTCTCATGTTCTCCTTCTCACGCCAGACCAATAGATAAAAAGTTGGCACATATCTGAAGAATATATCTGGGAAGCCTGCACTGAGGCTCTCATTCAGACCAGTCCAGTCACACACCCTTCCAAGCCTTATTGAAAATATCCAGAGTTTTGTCTCCAACAGCGGTTGTGTTTTAAAAATGGAGATTATTCTTGTGAATCGAGGGATATGAATTATTTAGTGCAGAAAAGTATCTTAATAGAAAAAATTCTTGAGATGATCCACTATCCCAGACAGTGAATGATTAAAACAGTAACTATTTTATCTGAAAAGTATTGGTTTATTTTTAACATTTTGTAACATATATATTTGATACATTCATATACACTCATCATTTATATAAATATATACGTTCACTTCTTTGTTCTTTTTACAGATAAAATGAAATGATCTAAATATAACTATTATTAGAAAGTACTTTGTATTTATTATACTGAGGACTCTAAAAACTTATCTAACTCCTAATCTGCTAGAAGACAAGATTTCACCTACTTAGTTCAAATCTTAGATCCCTCTCACATTGTGATAGTGGACATCACTGGTCACATTACATAATATGAAACCTACAATCTGTGTTCTTGCCATCACTGAATGTTTAAGCACCTTCAGTCACACTTTTACTGAGTGCAGGAACTGAGTACATTTGCTCAGTTATTAACTATTTAAAGGAACCTATTTTCTAAAAACAAAACAAAAAAACCCAAGTCAACCCACCCAGAAAGTAAGTCTTTAAAAGCAAAATATTGATCTAAAAGCAACCAATCCTTCTCTGAAACAAGTCACTACTATACCTACATAGAAAAGGGAAATACAAGAGCACATGATGTTCTGCACTCTAAAAATCTCTTGCAGATTTTTTTGTTTGTTTTTGTTTTTGTTTTTTTTTTAAAGAAACAAGCTGCTGTTTAGGACTAGGCATACATTTAACATTTCAGTACCTGCTTCTTGCAGGGCATGTAATCCCCGGAAACCTGTCATTTTTTTTTTACCAACCAGCTTCAACTTCTTTGAATAATATGACCCTAGAAAGGTGCCTTCATTGTTTACTGTATGAACACAATCACAACAGATAAAGAAAAGTAGGCACACAAAGTCAGAAGGATCATGATTTATAGGCACTCAGGCTTTGCTTTTACCTGAAAGATCTTCATTATAGTCCATTTTTGGGTTGAAAACAAAGTTGTTCAGCATTCTGTAGGGTCGAGCAGGCACATTTACTTTTTCGATCTGAGCCTTCCCTATTACGATGGTACATGGAGAGTTTGCATGACCTGTGCTAAACTGATTGTGAATGCTGCTTGTGGGCTTCTGTAGAAAAAAAAAAAATTAGATGGACAAAACATCAAAACACACATGTACATTTAGGCAATCTTAAATAACAGTATGAATAAGCAAGCAATGTTTTTATCATAGCCTCATACCTTTGGAGTACTAGGTCTTCTCTGCCTTTTGTTCTGCCTTTGAGTTTGAGGGCCACGTTTCACAGCTTTTGTTTGTGTTTGTTTCACACCAAGTTTTACTACATCTGCCCAAGATTTTGCAACTGTCAAAGGGAAAAGATAATGAAACTTTTCAAAACTAATGAGAAAACTAAGTTTAAAATAGACAATACAATACTAACCAATTAGATTGGCTTCAGAAGCTCCACTCCTTCTTTTGGAACAAATCATCTGTAAAATGTCTTGCTGGCTTCGACTGATGGACGATCTCTTTGAAGAAGGCAAGTGGCCACTCTTCCTCCCTGCTTTCTTAGGAACATCAGTCTGGTGTGGGGATTTGCCACTGTCTGAGGCAGTGAAGGCCTTGCCTGACCTGCGTCTTTGACTGTCTGTCTCAGGAGGTGGAGAGGTTACTCTAGGACCAGGAGCCAGAGTGCCTACATACACGTTCTGGGCTTTTCCTTCCAAACAGATCTCTGAAGACTCTTCTTTTCTTGGTAACTGAGGTTGCTCCTGACAAGAAAAAAACGTTCATGAGAAATCTTCCTGAGAATATAACCTCTCTTAATGCCTCTTACAAGCCTACTGAACGAAGAACTTCAGTTGTTTAAATCTTGAAGCATCAAATGTTCAGATTATTCTCTCTGAGTGAAAGCAGGGGTATATTTGTCCCATTATTGAAGGAAAAAAAAGCAGTCATCAAGTATGAATTAAAGAATCTCAAATAGGAAGATGGAGAACATCCTGTTTCTTGAAGTAACAGAGCTCTGACCTCAGTCCCAACCAACACCAGCTTTGAGCACCAGACCGAGCTCTACATGGAAGGAGAGCTGATCACTTCTCTGAACTAGAGTAAAGCAAGAGTTAGCTTTTCCTTCCTACTCCTTTCAGTATTAACAGCAGGATAAAGCCCAAAAGAACTGGTTACAAAGGTAAGCTATGCAGTCAATCCTTTTCAAAGACTTATAAGCATGAGATAGCAACAAAGTGAACCAACAAATGACTAAAAGATTTAAAAAGATGACTGTGCAGGAATGGTCTCTTACCATCAAATATTATCCTTCTCACAAGTTAAATGCCTTAACTACTGTATATCCTTATAATTCTAAAGCAAGAGAAAATGTTATTTATGGTTTTATATATATGGCAGTATATCTAGAATCTAACTGGTTGTTTTTACTGTGACCCACGGTGGTTCTGTGATTTTTAGTGGATGGACATGTCAGTGGTCTTCTGCACTGAAGAGAAAGTTCTGAGCACTCTACCCTACTTTGCTCAGCTGCTTAAAGCCAGTTAGAAGCTCAGATACTCTCTCCAGCACCCCCAAAAATGAGCTATCATTTCATTTTTTTAAAAATTATTTATTAGAAAAATGAACTCCTTAATTTAAACTCTATTTGTGTCAGGACTTTAGAAAGAGTGTGTACCAGCTGTGTGAGGTATGCACAGAATACTAATCAAGCTTACCTTGATGATTTTCTTCAGGACAGCTGGAGTGTGAGTGCCAAGAGACTTCCTTTTGGCTGGTGTTTCTCCCCTTTTGAGAGGCGTATTAGGAGGCAAGTTTTCATCAAATAATTCAGGCCTTAGACGGCCACCAAAGGATACACGCCTTCTCTTCAAAGAAATATCTTCACTCTTGTCTAAATACAAAACATGAAAAAGCAATAAAAACTATACCAGAACTTATGATTTATTTCAAACTAGTATTAAAAGTTAAACAACAAAAAACCATATTGAAATCTGATATCTTCATTCTCTTGGAATACTGATAAAAGCCAAAACCGCCTTGGGACTTCTTGAAAGATCTCAGGAGAAAGTACTAAGACATCAAGTCCCAAATGCACACTACAGAGGTCATTTTTAAAACATTGAAAAATTATACCTAGGACATAGTAGCTTAAATAAGGTATCAGTCTATAGCCGCAGTGGGCAGACAGGTATAATGGAGAACTTTAGCAGTGGCTTGAGAGAACTTTCTAAATTACTCATACTTGAGCCTAACATAGACCTATCTAACTAATAGAATATGTAAAACATGAACACTTCTTCAGGTGATGCTGATGGTCAGTCCATGTGACAGACTCTACCATACAACTTGTTGAACCACTAATCAACATCAATCCTTTGGCCACAAGAGGCTTGAATTTGAACCTCTATGGAACACTGTGATGAGGGGTGCAGTCTTCATTTCAGATATTCATACACTGCCACCACAATGAGCCATCTGCTAAAACTAGGCCATGCTGTGAAGGTGGCTTTATGCAAATACCCAGAGGCCTTTTCTTTCTGTAAGCCAGCTCTGAAGCACGTAGGGAGATGCGATGGAGCTCCCATGCCTACTATAATGGCCAAGTATGTCACTTACTACATGTTGTCGGTTTCCTTGATTGCCACAGAGATATAAAAACTTCTCTCATGGACATTCGTACTGCACTGGTCATTCAGTGCTAGTCCACAAAGCATGTAGAACTTTGTCTGACATGTAAGTCCCTTGGTCTAGTCCAGTGTTTTTAACAAAAAGTACTGCTGAAGACTGAGAAAGGATGAGAGCTGGCAGTATTGCCCAAGGGATTTCCAGTGATTGATTCCAAACAAACTCCTACGATAAAGTTGATTGTAGCTCAGAATTGAACCATAAGTGAAAGCAATTATGATTATTCTCCTTCCTATTTTGTGACAGATGAAAGGAGAACCAAATACGCCTTGAGATTATCCTATCTCCTTAGGTAGCCTCCATAACACTTTTTCCTAACAAGCTGCAATTCCTCTATTGGACTTTGCTCCAATTATCTGGACAGTCAGTATTCACCTACTAGAAGAAAACGTAAACATTCCTCTTATCATTGTCCCCAAGTTCTCAGCAGAATCTTTACCACAAAGTTCATCACTACTTATTGAATAAAGATCTTTTATTGATACATAAGGGATGTATTAATCTTATAAATATATTTATAATTAAATAAACTTACTAATAGAATCACCAAAGTTGCTGATATCAACTGAACTAAGACCAGGGAACCCAGAGCAAGTGTGTCCAAGTGTAGCACCAAACTTCTCAGGCGTGTTGAGAGAGTCCTTTTGAAACTTCCTTTCAACTTGAGCAAGGCACTGAGTTAAAAGAGGCTGATTTTGAATTTCTGTAGGTAGCACTTCCACATCGGTAGAATTACTCCTCCTTTTTCTGGAAGAGGAATTTCCCGATTTACTGCCAGAGTTGGCAGAATCATCACATTTAGTTGGTGTTTGATTTCTAGTTAAAAGCTTTCTAGGAGTGACTGTTTTATCAACTGCCTCGACACCTTCCTTGGCACCCAGAGTTGCAGCTTCTCCTCTGTCAGTATCACATAGGTCTTCATCCTCATGTGTCTGTAAGGAGCACTGTTGCTGGGAATTCTGCACAGACGCTTCAACTTTAGTCACTGCAGAGAGAGGACTGCTGGAACTCACAGCCTCTTTGGAAGTCTGATCGAGCTCGTCACCACTTCCCTTCTTCTCAGTCCAGGTTGTTTCTTGTTTAGGTGAAGAGGTGCCTACCTTAAGGTGGGTATTTCTACCAGCCTTGGATCTTGATTTACTTGAAACTGATAGTCGCGTCTCCCTCTGTGAATCATCTGCACTGTCCTTTTCTGTTGTATGATCAGCTTGTGATCCTGATTTTCTAGGATGCTGTAAAACATTTTGTCTTTGTGATTTTAATTCTAACTCTTCCTTCATTGACTCATAGAGCTTCTTAAAAGGAGACGCATTTTTCTTACTACTGTCAGGACCTTTCGTAGAAGAAAAAGACTTAAGTTCTCCATAATTACTCACTGAAGTTATGGGGAATTTTTCCATAAGGTCCCCAGAGGTGGGATCTCCTGCATTCCTGCCACCATGTTCTAGATGTTCTAAAGAATGAGCCTGAGGTAATTCCTGGGCAGCAATGTTCTTTGAGTCATCTGAGGCCTGACCTTTGAGTTCCTTGCTATGCATCCAAGGCCTTCTGGAAGCATTTTCTTCTGTGTTGTTTGAATGAGCTTTGGAATCTTGATCTTCCCCATCTTGGTAATAAATTGTAAAATAAGAAACAGAAGTTCAATGTTTTCTCAGTGATTAATGTTTGTGGAATTTAGAATCTTAGTTGTTTCAAATTGCTTTATTATCTATCCTTTTAGTCTACAAAATACTTAATGCCTAAAATTTGTTAAGTCTTATGATACTAGTGTTATAATCCAAATAAATAAGTCACATTATCCTTCAATAATCAGTATGAAATAACATATGCCCTCAAAACACTCACAATTACAAGATGCAAAAGTAATTTACGTACACTTAGACTCTGCCTTAAGCAGAGTACCCCATCAATCACTAGGGAAGTTAATTCAGCTATCCGCTTGTGTTTGAAATGTTAAATGCTAGTCCTGCAAAAGTGGTTAGCTCACTTGTGCTCCCACAGTCCCTCCCTTGCCACTGCGACAGTGATTTATTCCTCCTCAGGAATTAAACCCAATAGTACAAACCAAGGTGCGCAGAGCAGCCAGCTTTGGAGGCACGCCGCCTTGGTTCCTGTAAATTAGGAAGAAAAACAAAAACAGCGATTTAAGTGCCTTCTTAAGTATGGTGTTCACAACAATGAAAATACTCTTATTAATTATCTTCTTTGCCAAATGGCTCCCCTGTGACTTTTAGAGACTTTGAGAAGTGGGTCTGAGTCCTTTAGAAGTTAGTGGTTGTAACACAGCTGACTTCTTTTAAAATATTTTCAGCATTAAAATAGAAAACAAGCTCCAGTCTTAAAAATGACTTAAGCCTCAGAAAGTTTTAATGACTTTTTAAAAGTTATTTCCCAACATCACCCAATGGAAGACTCAAAGCCAAAATTAAATATTGCCTACATCTCTTAACCCACAATAGACAGAACACTGACTATGCCATTAGTTTCATCAGAAATGGTCCCAGAAACTGCCAACAAACTGAGGCTTCACCTAGCGCATTTGCCCTCCTGACTGGTAGATGATCAGTGTATGTGGAAGCACAGAAGTTAAGGCATGAGTAGAAGCGATGCAGCCATAGATGCTGCACACTCAAAGCCTGTAAATCAGATCCACCATTTCTGCTTAGCCTCCACTGGACAGGACCTATACTTTCTCTATATGGGATTTTGTGGGGAGAAGAGCTAACAATATATAAGATGTAAGTATCTAATAAAAAAAAAATGTCTGATGCTCCTAAGGAAGAAAAATAGCCAGGCCAGGTGGTACAGGCTTATAATCCCAGCACTCTGGGAGACAGAGGTTGGAGGATCACAAATTCATGCCCATCCTGGGCAACTTAGAGAGATTCTGTGTCAAAATCAAAAATAAAAATAGGCTAGAGATGTAGCTCAGGGTGAAGGGCCTGAGTTCATTGCCAGTACCACCTTCTCCCACACAAAGTAGTAAAAATATCTCATCTGGATTATCAAGAAAAAAATGCAAAAACGATTACCAAAGGCAAAGAATTTAACTTCTTCATTCAATCAACTTCAGATTTTATATCTTTATATCTAAGACATTCCATCTAAAAATATGCATCTTAAAGATGAATTTCTTTAATTTCCAATCTGAAGTGAACCAAGAATCTTATGACTAAACAAAACTGAACTATTAAGAAAATTTCAAATGTATACTACATAGTTTCATTTTTGCATGATTACACTCAATAACTATAAAATCCCTGTCAAATTACTGTAGCATCTTTCTGTGTACTAAATCTTAAGAGATTAATTACAGGCCAGTAACAGGCAACTCAGAGACTGCCAAATGACACCTACCTAACACACATACAGTTCCATTACTATCATAGTTCCATTACTATCATACTTACACCTATTTTGAATGGTGGCTGATATGTGAAATACTTCAACAAAAAATAGCTTAGACCAGAGGAGCTGATAAGTGCCGGACTCAACATTGTAGATAGGGAAGCATTATTTATTGAACACAGCAGATCCATTGAAATGAAGTGTCTGTTACTAACTGCAACTCCAAGTGTATCTAAAGCCCCCCAAGTCAAGGAATTCACACTCGTTCATATGACACTAGGCTGCGTAGTATTCTTTAATTAGAAAAGACAGAAATTCTCAGAACTTATTCTAAATGTATTAAGTCCACCAATCTTCCAACACATGCCAAGAAGTGTGCTGTAGTTAGCACGGGCATACCTGTTCTACTCTGCCATACTCAAGTACTCAGACTCTCCCACACAGCAAAGTGCAGGAATGCCAGGACTCAATTCCAGTTTCACAGGTCACCCATTTGAATTGGAAGATGTTTCTGGTACTCACAATTTTCATAATAAGATTATTTTAGACACATAAAGACAAATGAGTACCTGAGTAGGAAATAAAATGGACCATACCACACATCAATGAAGTCCCCAATTTTTATTTATCTTTTGAGCTCATCCTAACCATTCATAGGCTTCCAAGGAGATCATGACATACTGATTTTTGGACCAAAAGTGTAAGCCCTATTTAAAACAGTAGACATTTTGAACAAAGAAGCGATGTTTAGATTATTTTACTATGCCTAAGTTAAACTTGTTTTCATATCTTAAGTGCATTTTTCTAATATAACAAGGAAGCCATTCTCCTTTGTCACTTATTTCAATTAATCAACGTACAATCATTTGATAATTTCTTATCACCAAAATCAAGAATGAGAGCCCAAGTCTGAATGGTATTTCCCCTCACCTGTTCACATATTTTTCCTGGAAATTCAGGTGACTTGCTTTCACTCTGATGACTTTCATTTTCATACCTGCATTACATGGAACGAGGGACAGAATCTCAGATTAAAGAACTGCAACCTACAGCTAAAGTTTCCATACTGGATTATATCCCAGGACTAAGGACTAAACTTCAGGCTTTTTTTAGAATATGAGTTCATACAAAGAAACAAATGTAAATGTTGGGAAAAAATGTTTTTACACTAAAAACTTGTACAAATTTCCTCAGGTTTCTTTTGGAACATCATTATCAGAGGTTGGGACCCAAATTAACATTTATCACTGACTAACCTGGGTATGATTCAACCACATCCCTGAGAATCTCCAAGTGAATCTATTGCACAATAGAGCAAAACTTCGTTTGCAAGGTTTACCAGTAAGCCTGGTGGCAAACTGCTCTCGGCACTTACTGTGAATTCACACACTTCAGGATTACTACAAGGCAATATAGTTTAGAACACTATGCTCCCTCTAATTTCCCACTTATTGAATTCAGGTCTAGACAAGACAGGAACTTTTTAAGTGTTGATTGTTCAGACAGATCTCAGAGATAAGCTCATAGAAGCAAACCTTTACTTCATGAAAACCGTAGTAACTCAATGCCATGGCCTGATTTGAATTTAAACACAGCCTCAGTAAAGATCTGAAGCCATCAGCCCTATAGAAGACAGTACCAGAATGCTGAATCAAGTCCTTCCTAAGATCCACTTTGTATTTTGTCAAGGATCTTTAATCATCTCAATCAATGTCAATTTAAACAATTTCCCCTTTGGGAAAATAATTTCAGCTGCAATTTCACATCAGATACTTCCCATCTAGAAATCAAATTTGATAAAAATGCCCTTTAAAATTGTTCATAGCGATAAGGGACATTTTATAATGATACAAAAGTCAATCTATTGAGAAGATACATTCCAATTAAAAGTCGCCTGACACAAGGTTCCAAGAGACAACCTAAACCACAAGAAATTACAAAAAATTGAAATTCATACTATATAAACACTAATCAAGAGAAAATTAGCTGTATTTATCATTCAAAAAATGTTAAGGCAAAAAGTATTACAAGAGACAGAGGGTACTTCTAAATGACAGAGTTCTATAAGTAGAACTCTAATGACACTAAATTCTATGTGTAATTTAGAATTATTTCCAGGAGGATAGAAGTTTGAATTTGTACTCCAGAGTATGGCCTCATAATGTGTAAAACAAAAACTGAAAAATAAAAAAAAAATAAAACTATCCTTAGCAGGTGATTTCAATGTGTATCAAAGCAACTTGGAAGTAGTGGAATTAATTACTGAAAGTATACAAGAGCTGAGTCTAAGAAACATATAGGTACAACATTGTACTTAGTACCAATAGAATATGCATTGTTTTCAAATATAACAGGGGTTAACAAAAAAAAAAAAAAAAAAAAACCTGTATCTGACCATAAAGCCTCAACAGATTTCAAAACTGGTAATATCCATTGTGGTAGTTTGGATCTGAAGTGTTCCCCAAAAGCCTCACATTCCTATGGGTACTGTGTAGGGTGGAAGGCGTGGGTGCTTGGGGTTTGACCAGGGAGGCAGCCTGTGCTGGTTCCATCCTTCCTGAGTCTCTCTCTCTGGTACCATCATTTTCCAGCTACCCACCTGTGAACAGACTGAGACCTGAAACTGTAAGCTACAATATATCTTTCCTCTCTAAGAGGATGTTGGGTACTTAGTCACAGCCATTAAAAAGTAACTAAGACATCCATCAAGAATAAATTATGTACTACATACAATCTTATATATTATTGAATATGCTGAGAACATTTTTTTCAATCAAATACTTATGCAGTGCAAAGGAACAAACAGATCTCATGTAAGCCCAACAGTCAGACACAAATATATATATATATTAGTTCACTGTTGTATAGTTTCACAGACTGTAGTGTTGACAGATCCTTTTGGTGAAAGAAAATAGTGGTGATTATAAGCAGCATAACAGAGAAATTCCCCTTATGGTGTGAGTGGTACATTAGTCAGTAAGGACTGTCACACTGACACATCCCAGATGGGGCGCCTTACATAACAGAAATTCAATGCGCACTGTTCTGGAGCCTGAAAACCCAAGACCAAGGTTTCCCGGGACCAGTTTCCTTTGCAGCCCTCTCTGTCCTGCAGCTGGCTGCCCTCTTCCAGCCTCTTCTTGTTACCTTTCTTCTGTACACTGCTCTCTTGCTGTGGTGTCCCTGTATCCTGATCTCTTATTGATGCCAAGCATTTGATCAGACCCCACACCCTAAGAGGCTCAAATGAATTGTGCTCTAGTCTAACTGCCTCTCCCAAATATACAGTCAGTGCCTGTGGGGAAGGAATTCAGAATGTGAATTTTGGGAAAGCACAAGTCAGTCCACGACAGATAATGTGGTTACACAAAGGTTAAAATTCTTAGCACCTACATTTCTCTGGCACAATCCTACCCAGAACATACAGTCATGAAAGGCTAATCAAAAACAGCACAAGATAAAATTAAGAACAAAAATCTTTCTTCCTAATGAGTTAATGTCCCATCCTTCCCAAAAAGCAAAAGCATACAGAAATTAGTCTAAGTCTAAAGGGCCTTTTAGAAGTACTGAGCAAAAATTCTCAACAGTTTGCAACTTTTGCATAAAAACTCTGCAAACAGTAAGGGTGCTACTGAAGGATTAGCAGAAACTCGGTACCTCAGAGGCATTCCTGAGAGCTCTAAGTCTGGGGCCGAGGTCCCTTTCCCCACATCCGACCCCTTACAAAAACCCCAGTCCCTCACACTGACTGTGATTCTCTCTTGGAAATGTGTTTCCTGTCCCTCTTGACAATGTACTCTGCTCTAAATAAACTCTGCCTTTCCTATATTCCTCGACTACTGGTAAAATTCTTTTTACCGCCTGTATCGCCAGTCTTCTGTACATTGCCTGGGAAGGAAGCTAGTTACCAATCATAAGGGTGTTTGGATCATATTAAGTTGACCTGCACATCTCGTTTGTTTTGTAACTTTCCAAATGAGTGTATTTTCGTTAAAAACAGAAACAAACAAAAAAACACAAAGTTTCACAACACTCACGAGAAACCAACAGTCTCCTCTAGGACCAGCTCACCTTTCTTCCACTTAATTATGTGCCCTCAGATCCTGCGATTCACATGAGTCCCTTGTGTCACTCTTAGAGCCTTATGTTTTTAGATTATCAGTGTTATTAAAAAACCTGAAACACCCTAACATTAGTTTTCACATCTAAAGTGTGGTCCTGGTTACAGCATTCATTTACTGTTGGCCCAGTTAGTTTTTACCTACCTGAAGGATCGATCAATAATAGTTATTATATCTCCATGTCTCAGTGGAACAGGCCCATCAATAGCACACCCATTTACTTGTGTTGGATTTGTGGAACTAAAATTATACAAAATCGCCTATACGTGGGAAAAAAGGGGCAAATACAATGAATAAAACAGATAAAAACTGAATTAAAAATTTTTATAAATCAGCATCCCAAAACTCACTTACCTCCTGATCATTGGTTTCAATTTTGCAATGTTGTTTTGACACTACAGGAAGCTGGATACGAATATCACACTCAATTCCCCTTAAAACAAAAGAACTTTTTTTTGGTGGTGGTTGCAATTTCTTAAAAATTACCCAAAATAAAATACAATTGGACAAATAAATTCCATGTAACAACATGAAGAATAACAGAAAATGGGCAGCACAAATGATCGCTGCATTTTGCAAGCAATGTTTGTAAGTACTGCATAAGAAGTTATTTGAGATCATTACCACTTAGAGCACTTAAGAATAAGATATATTAGAAAATATTAGAAATCAAATTAAATTATATTTACATATACAGCTATACTCATTAGACATGGGTAATTTATATCAGCTTTGGAGAATAATTTTTTAACATTGTGCTTCAGATAGAAGTTAACCTGTTCGAATAGCTATGTTCAAAGATTTCACCTTGAAGCGCCATATTTCATGTTAGCAGCTCTCTGTGTCTCAGTTTCTTCATGTACAAAAATTGACACTAGCACCACATCATGCTATTGTTCACACAATTAAATGAAGCATACATGTCACTCATGTACCTAGCACACAGTAACAGTATGTGCAAGCTTTCCACTGCCACTTAACACTATGCTAACTGATAAATTCAAAAATCTCCTAACATTAAAAATGGTAATCTGCAAGCAACGAAAAATACTTAAATCCAACTTCCACAGAAAGCTAACAGCATGGCAAAGCAGAGATTCCTAAACCTATTCATTAACAAATAACCAGAACTCACAAGTACTAGTCTCTGAAGTCACTCTTCCATCTGTGGTTTTAAAAGTTTGAAAATAACCCATGATTTCCCGTCTGCTCTGCGGAGGTGAAGCTTATCTCCTGCAATCTGTCACATGGCAGATAGGTGTTTCTTAACCCCGTTCTGGACCGGAGAATGCCCGTGCTGGGCTGTTCTCCGCACTGCTGAGCGCCTCGCGACATCCTCGCCCAATGTCCAGTGAGGCTAACGGCACACACGTCTCTCATGGAGAAATGTCCCCAGACTTGACCAATGTCTCCTAACTACCAAGGAAATCGGGGGGCAAGCCCCATCCCAGAGTCATGAGCCTGGGCTGCCAAACAAGCCCTCGGTAGGTAGGTCACTTTCAGAGCTACCGAGTCCTGAGCGCGGGCTTACCTTCCGAATAAGCAAGTCCTAAGGGTCAGTGGAAAGACGGTACCGTCCACCCCGCTCCTCTTGATGGTGACAAGGCGCCCCGTGGTCCCCATTCTCTAAACTAGCAGTCAGTCTAATCCTTAGAAGAACAATTTTCAACTGCGGAAGTAAACTCACAGGCAACTCTTCCACTGCGAAAGAAGCGGGGGTTACTGGGACGGCGAAGAAGCCAGGAAGAAATCGCCCAGTGTCTACACAGGGTCGCCTACCGAGGTCTCGGATTCCGGGGGACCCGACTGCACCTCAGGCGCCCCAATACCGCCGTTCCGGAGTCCCCCGTCCCGGATCCCGGGCCCCCCCGGCCAGAGCCGGGCCCAGCGCGCCCAGGCAGTCCCCGCAGAGCCGGCGACCCCGCGTCCGCCCGACCCGGCCCGGCTCACCCGGCGCGACCCGCGCTCGCCGCCTCCGGGCCGCCCGCTCTCCGCAGCAGCAGGGCAGCCAGCGACCGTCCAGCCGCGCTCCGCTGGAGCCCACGCGGCCCCGCGCCGCCCGCGGGCCGCGCTCGCTCCGCCCCGGTGCACGGCCCCTCGCCCGCCGCCGCCCGCCGCCACCCCGGAGAGCCCGCCACCCGCGTCGCCGGCGACAGCGGACACCGCTCAGCGCCGTACACTACCGCCGCGCCCGCCCGATTCAAACGACAACAGAGGTTCAAATTCTGGCGCTAAGCGCTGCGATTGGGCAGAAGGGCGCAGCCGGGGACCAATGGGAAGGCCGAGGAGGCCGTGGGCGGGGCCGGAGGCGGGAAAGCGGGCCCTGCGGGGCGGGGCTGGCGTTCCGGCGATCCAGCGCTGCACCTGGCGGAAAACCAAGTTCATTACTCTGTTCTGGGAGGGCGGGCAAAGGAAGGCTGAAAACGGAGCGTATTTCCACTACCAAGAGAACTCCCTCGTGGCTTCTGTGGCTTTAAAAACCAAACACACGGAGTGCCATGTATTAGTCATTGCTCGATTGAAATTTTTTAAAAATTAAAACCTCCAGTTCTGCACCTCAACCGATTGCCTTTCGTTTCTTGTCTTCTCCAGTTACACGCATATTATTTTCCTTCTTCAAAAATGCACAAGAAGAAGATCAGTAAGACATAAGCGTGCGATCTCTGCGTGGTAAACGCAGCAGCCCTTTCCGCTTTGCTCGTCTTTCCCTTTTACTTTCTGTTCTGTGTGGCAGAGTATTTGGCTTTGGGAAACCACAATTTAATCATTAATATTGCTGCGCGTTTAGGTTTCCAGTGTTTTGCTGTTAGAGAAAACGTTTCCAATTAAGATACCTGTTGCATGGCTATGTGGACGAATCCTAAAACAATGATGCTCAGGATTCCTGGGTCCACCTGCACGGTGGTGATGCGCCAGTGGAGCCTAAACCGTGACTCCACACACATGTGGGAATTTCCTGCTTTGCTAATGGTTGTCTGGCTCAGACCACCTGAAAAAGCAATTTACTTATCAAGAAGTAGAGAAGCAATACAACACTGACCCCAGTCTACCTATAGTGACTCATTCATTCAGTGTTCCCAGAGTCCTGACGGAGCAGCCACCAGTGGGTATAGTGGCTTCCTTCTGTCATTATTCATGCTGTGAGTCTCATGTCTATTGCCACATGACGGTGTGCAGTCCAAAATTTAAGCTTTCTCTGATATTTTATTGACCATAAGGTACATCAGTGCAGGAATGTCCTATTGTCATGCTTTTAAACAAAACTAACTTGTTTATGATCTTTTGCACACGAGCTGAATCTTACACTTTAAACATTCTTTGTGTGTGTTTGTTTAAATTATCCTCTCTACTGTCAATGACTAGTTAGTAAAGTTACTTCTAAGTATGCCCAGAATCAAAGTTGACTTTTTCTGATGTGCTATTGGGTTGAGGCATGTTGTCATGATCACAAACAATAGAGACATGTACCAGGGTGCACTCCACAGACATGCAAGGCTTTGAGGTGTTCATTCTACAGCTGCAAAATCATAAAGTTCTGGATTAATAAGCCCATCTAATGGGAATACCTAAATAAATTCTGCATGTCACAGTTCAACTAAAAATGATGATAGAGAAGGTTTGTTAAGTAAAAGGCTTCATGTCTTTAAATAGAAACAAGCCCATGCTATATACCTAGCTGCTGAGGATAAGACACTGTCTTTGGCAGAAGGTACACTTCAGGTGATAATCAGTACCAACGAAGTAGTACTGAGTGTCCCCTTTACGGTGGATGTTTCATAGGACCTCAGTGGTACAGCATGGATTCTACACTTGAATTCACTTTTTCTGATTGGCATTTTTAATAGTGAAGGTGGACACATTTATGATGGAGAAGAAACTGTCATATGTTAATTTAAAAATAGGTCTGAAACTTTTCTATGAAGAGATAAGAATTAAATTGAGTTTCAAAAATAGTAAGGACGATTTATCACTCCCAAATTCGACATTGATTGCCTAATACAAAGGACCTACCTAATACTTAGAATTTCTTTTGCTTAGAATAGGATCATTTATAAACATTGTTATTTAAATTACTTACAGTTGTATGTATATTCTTTTCCCCACACAAGATAGGTCAGTGTGTGCTCAAATAAAATGAGAACTGGAATTCATTGGTACAGTGAAGATATTTAGGCAACATTTTTAAGAAGAAAAAAAGTAATAAAATCTAATTTCATGATAAACTCTGCTGTAATTGTTTATCAATTTAAAAGTAAATTCTTTTAGTGTTGTTATTTGTGTTTTTGAGGACAAAAACTAAGAATTTTCTGGGACTGAATAGCTTATTTAAAAACCCAATGCAGTGAGCAAATGGCTGGGTGTTAAATGTCCCCCAAAAGGCTCATGTACTCGGAGATGGGAGTTTGGGAAGAAGATTGGGCTACTGGGGCACTAAGTTCATCAGTGGATTGATGAGTTCAGAGAATTAACTGACAGCAAGCTGTTAGGAGGGAGGAGGTCTGAGGTCTGATTGAAGGAGGAGGAAAGTCCTGAGGGTGTGACCTGAAGGGGTGTGTCCAATCTTCAGCCCCTCCCACTCTTTCAGCTACCTGACTGCCAGGTGGTTAGCAGCTTTCTTCTGGTGTATGGTGTTTCTGCCTAGGGATGGAAGGCTTGGTCCCCAGCCCTGGAGGCTTTCTGTAAGTGATGAAATGTATGGAAAACGAGGATCTAGAGGAAGGTATCAGGTCACCGAGTAATACCCTTTCCCTCCTCTCCTGTCTTTTTGCATCCAGGCCACCATGCAGACAACAGCCCTTCTCTACCTGTTCTCTGCTACAATGTGCTACACTACGACAGGCCAAAACCAACCAGGCTGAGCCCTTGTGATCGGGCCCTCCAAAACCATGAACCAAAACAAACCCTCAGATCCTTGAAGTTTGTCATATTTTGTCCCAGCGACAGAAAAATGACTAATGTACTAGGGATCCTAGAGAGAGAAAATTTTAAACTGAGTGTGAGTGGGGCAGTTTTGTACCAAGATTTGACTCTCAGTGTTGCAAAGCAAATCCCTGCAGCTTGTCAACATCCTCTGACAGCGCATGCCTTCTATGTCAGTACCCTTTCAGCACTGCAAGTGCTTCTGTGAGAACTGTAGCCATGTTCATCTTCCCAGGCACATCCTTAGCCATCAGGAAAAGTAGAGCTGTCTTCAGAAATTCATTTGAAAATGACCACACAAAAAGTGACTACATGCTCCCCAGCTTAGTGGTCCATGAAAGATCTGCAGCTGCAAAGGATCACAGACCTGGGTCATCAAAGCCATCTTCTGCTGGTAGTGGCACGAATCTCCTCAGCAGACAGACTCCTAAGAGAGGAGAGAGAAGGAAGGATGGCCTGACTAAGTGAACTTCTATCAGTGAAGTGTGTGATATTTTACAGATGACTTGCCACAGTTGAGAAGTAGGCAGGCCAAAGTAAGTGCTGCTGAGGCTTTCTGATTACTGGTGACTTGGCACAGGTGGTTTAAGGTGCATTTCTCACTGTGACCTTAAAAAGGTTCATCGTGTCTCCCTTTGACAGTTTTCCTTCCCTCCCTCTTCTATATCCCCGTGCTATCAGATTATACCAATGCCTATCGGAGCTTCTGATTTACTTGTACATGTGCCCCAGAGGCAGACACATTGGCCTGTGCTAGATTTGTGGGATAAAATGCAATGACTGCTTACAGGAGAAATATGTAAATAAGAGGTTCCTGGGGATTGAACTCAGGTACTGAGGACTGAACTTATGGAATTCACACTGAGCTACATCTCCAGACCATTTTTAAAATTTTTACTTGGAGACAAGATCTCAATAAGTTGCTAGGTTGCCCAGGATAGGCTCAAACTTGCAATTCTTCTGCCTCAGCTCTCAGAATGCTGGGATTACAGGCCTGAGCCTTCAGGCCCAGCTTGAAATTAGTTTCAAAATATACTTCCCAAAGTCCACTTACCTCCTGTTCATTGATTTCATTTTCAAAGTGGGATCTGCAGTCTGAGCTCCTGACATATTTTGGACTTTATTTATGTATAGGAGTGCTGAGTGGTTTTCAACAGGGAAATACTGCATTAAACTAGAACCATTTTGGTTGCAACACTCCAGATGAACACAGCTGGCAAGCAAACTAGCCGAGAGGCCATTGTGTAATTTCCAGGACACTGGGGCTTCTGGATGAAGTACAAGTAAACAGGACTGTAGGTGTTGCTCAGTCATTAGAGCATCTGCCTAGCAAGCCAAGGCCCTAGGTTTGATTCCCCAGTACCACATAAGGTGGGTGTGGTGGTGAATACCTGTAATCCCAGCTCTTGAGACACTGAGAAAGGGGGATTGCCTTGAGTTTAGGGCTAGCCTGAGCTATGTAGGAAGTTCAGGACTGACTGCAGAGCTAGACTTGTCTCAATGAATAAATACACACCCAATTGCGTGCGCGTGCGCGCGCGCCCACGCCCCCCCCCCCCACACACACACACAAACTGGAGGACACCTGTAGTTGTGTGCCTATGTTCTGCTGTAAGTGGAAACAAGGTACCAATTTTGGAAGCATAACCCTTCTTAAAAGAAAGCCGAACCTCAACTACCTGTGTAGCTACACACAAGAATCAAGCTCAGAAAGTGGGAAGGCTTCATAGGGTACCCTTCATAGGGTAACTCTAGGACCCCAGGAAGACCACAACGAAGAATCATGTTACTTCCTGTGTGTGTGTGCCCGTGAAAATTAAGTGATGTGTGGCATGAGCTACTTTCGGAAATTGTGTCCTTCAAAGCCGAACATGAAAGGCAAGTGATCACTTCACTCAAAGAGAAAGTTTCTTACCTAGGGAAAATTCTCACAGTGCAGCAGAAGGCCTCTTCCTCCAAGTTCCAAAAACAAACAAACAAACAAACAAACAAACAAACAAACAAAAACCAGGAACCATGATTGTTCTTCCTTCATTCTCACTGGGTCCAGCACAGCCTGAGGGCGGAGTCAGGTTTGAGAACCATCTGCTCTCTCTATTGGAAGATCAAATCATGTTAATCTCTCTGTTTGATTTTTAAAAACCAGAAAACCAGTTTCAAAATCGCACTGGCTGAGGTGAAGCTGAGTGGTAAAGCGCCCGCCAACCCCACGCAAGGCCTTGGTCCCACCAAGGGAGAGGGGGACCCATATCTACTACGGGAAAAACAACTGTGGGGTGGAAAGTGTTGCAAATGTCTAATCTCAAGGAACCGCGAGGGCGGGAGCGGCTCCCAGAACACGTTTCTGAAGTCCTCCTGTCCTGAGGACATCGCTGACAGTCTCAGAGACAAGGTCACAGGCAGGGTCAGTGACCCGGGAGCTTGACTCCCGAGCTGGGTAGAGAGGAGGCGCTCCAGGGCGCCATGTTCGGTGCTGCGGCCCCTCAGCCTTGGGCCGTGCAGTGCAAAGGGCGAAGGCGCAAACTGCACCCCAGGCGCACGTGCCTCTAGCCAGGGTCAGGACGAGGACCCACCGGAGAGGGACAGGGCCCAAAGCCCTTCAGCGGCCACACAAGACGCCCGCCGCGCCGGCCCGGCCCTCACCCCAGCGCGAGCCGCCTTGCGTTTCCGCGGCGAGGCGCCGGCGCCGCCCCGCGCGCCCCCACGAGCGCGCGCCGCCCCGCGCCCCCTGCCGGCCGCGCCGCCCCCCCACGAGCGCGCGCCGCCTCGCGCCCCCTGCCGGCCGCCCCGCGCCGACGCCCGATGGCCGCGCCCGCTGACGCGCGCTCCGGAGCCCGGAGGCGGCTGGAGGCGACGTGGGTCCCGCCCGCGATTCCGTGCGGACGACTGGAGGTAGACGGCTTCGGCAAACTTTACACACTTTAGTCGTTCCGGGTGTCTCCGTAGCGCTGCGCCGGAGAAAGCGCCGCTGGCGCAGGTCGGCCATCGCAGCCCTCGGTGGGAGGCTGCGGCGGAGGTCGCCAGGTGTAAGCCCGGCTGAGGCGATTTGGCGACTTAGCCAGACTGCGTCTCAAAGTCCAGAAAGTGGGCTGAGGAGGTGGCGTAGTGCAAAGGCCCCGGGCTTGGTCCCAGTACCGTAAGCAAAGAAATAACCCGCCGGTCCTGGTCACGTCTTCCCTCCGCCTTTGGGAAGTAACGGAGGGCCAGTTTGCAACCATTGGCCCCCCGGCGGCTGACCTGCTAGAGCTGCAGTCCCACCGCAGTGGCTGTGTTTATTTCCCAGCAGCCCTGGTAGAATGTGTGGACTCATTTTATGTCACCAATACAGGGCCTTAATGTCGTCCTGTTCAGGGGCCTCAGGATATGGACGCCATTCCTGTAACTTTATTTTCATTTGCTACCTCGACTCTGTCTTGCTGGCTAAGTCAGTCACGGGTAGAGCGTCACGTGGTCTAAATCCAGGTTCTTGGTATTCTGAACAAAGAATTGACCAGGTCACAACAAAGTAGTAAGAAAGACAGAGTGAAGGGAAAAGACACTGGGCAGAGCAGGAGCCGGCCAGTGCATAAGACCCAGGGCCCCACCAGGAACAGGTATCGCGTCTCCTACTGTCCTGTGATTAGGGGAAGGTTCAGGGTTTGCTGGGAATCCTGGCCCAGGGGAGCACCTGACTCCGCCTACCCTGGGGGATTTTTCCACACTTCAGAGGAAGTGTCGCAGCATCTAAAAAAGGGGTGTGTGGAAGGGATTTGGGGTGGAGGCTTGTGTGTGTGTCTGTGGGTGTGAAGAGTGAGGCAGATGAGGCTGGAAGAATGCCATGGTGGTATCCTGTTGGTTGTGCACTTGCTTAGAGTCCTTTGGGGAGCAGGATAGTTGTTATCTGTCTGCTTTCTGGCATGCTTTGACACAAATGTCCTTTGCCTTTCAGTTGTTTCCCCAACTGTCTCCTGCTGCTGGTTTATCCTTCCTCTGTCTTCTGCTTCATGTAACTACTCTTCAATTCTTCAGGTCCTACTACGTGAACTTTATGCAAATTTTTAAATTTAAAGGATACTTACTAATATTTGAAATACTCTATTATTTGGCAACAATCAATAATGTGTATATTTGTGTGTAATTTTGAGAAGGAGGAGGACGAGAGAGAAAGAAATTACACATAAGTAGTAAAAGAAACTAATGAATGACAAGAGACTTTTAAGCACAAGTGTATTTGAGTGACTTTAGCATCAGATGTGTTGAGAGAGTGCATTAGGAAAACAAGTGTATATACAGCGCATACATGGACCAAAATGTCACATTGAATCTCATGAATATGCATAATTGTTACTCAGCAGTTAAAAATACGTTTATAACAAAGAAATTCAAGTTCAAGGAAAGAGAGAGTGTTGTAAAATTCCCAGCTGCTAAAGTGGTTTTTAGAGTAGATGGTAGTGAGTATAAAAATCATGATTTTTATTTTTGCATGTTCATGTCAGCACCTTGTCACAAGTTAACATCTTTCGCAATGATTTAATTGTGTGTGTGTGTGTGTGTGTGTGTGTGTGTGTGTGTGTTTTCAGGGCCTCCTGCATGGTGGGCAAGCATTCTACCACAGATACATTTCAGCTTCCTTCCTTTTTTTTTCTCCTGTTATTTAAGTACTGAGTCTTGCTAAATTGACCAGGTTAGCCTTGAACTTGTGATCTTCATGCCTCAGCCTCCTGGGTGGTGGCTGGGATTTCAGCTGTATGCCACAACAACAGGCTGATTTAAACTTTTGCTAGTGTGTGGGCCTTGGTATTACAGGCCTATAATTTCAGCATTTGGGGAGGTTGAGGCAAGAGAATTGCGTGCCTGGGCCCAGCCTTGGCAGCTTAGCAATTCAGCAATGATCTCACATAAACAATAAAACGAGGCTGGGGATGTAGCTCAGAGCAGAGACCCTGTGTTCAATCCCCAGTACCACAAAAACAAAACAAAAACCCCACAAAAATTTGGTGTAAAAAAAGACACATATGGGGATACATAATGTTTTCTTTGGGGGAGAGACCAAAAGATTTCAGAGACTACTCATGTAGAAGGCCAAAAATGAGTAAAATCTCCTACATCTCCTGGCTTTTCTTCCAGAGATACTCCAAGGGCCTGTCCTGCATGCATTCTCCTTACCCACAGAGAAGAAGGCTGGCTTCCCACGGTGACTTTAGCAATAAGGCCACACAGTAGCCTTAAGACAGTTCCAGAGGGTGCTATAGGCTAGAGGAGCAATGTAGAGGATGCTGCTTTCCAAGGCAGATGTTCTTGGTGTGAGTTTCATAGTATAAAGATGATTTGAGCATACTCATCCATTTTTTAAAAAATGGGGCCTGCTATGGTTTAGATCTTGAGTGTCCCCTAAAAGCCTCATGTATTGGGAACTGTGTGTTATTGGGAGGCAGAGCTTGGCTGGAAGGGACAGATGTTTGGGGTTTGAACTGGAGGTATTATGTCAAGTTATTGCTACTGAGAAAGGTCTTGGAATAGCTTTCAAGTATGTGTTGTTTACTCGAAAGCCTCAAATAGATGGTAATCTGCCTGCCTCAGCCCTCCAGTTGCTGGAATTATAGGCATGTACCACCATACCTAGTTTATGTGATGCTTGGGGAATTGAACCAGGGCTTAACACTTACTAGGCAAGTGCTTTAATGGCTTAGCTACTCTCCCAGCCCTAGTCTTGTTTCAATATTATGGATTGTGTTCTGGCCAAATCTAGTTACTTACTCTACCAATCATGATCTAAGTGTTCAACTACATCCCCAGATCATTTTATTCCTGATTTTGAGACAGGGTCTAAGTTGCTAAGTTGCTCAGGGTGAGCTTGAGCTTGTGATCCTCCTGTCTCAGCCTCCCAGAGTACAGGGATTACCTGCGCCACTGGGCCTTGCCTGATTTATTTAATCAATTTTTATTATGCATAGTTTCTATAAATTATTATTTATTCCTTTATTAGCATGATACATAATAACCATCAGTTTGAAAAAGTGGTGTATTTGTATATCACATCTTGATCATTTTTCCGTTTCTCCTTCCCACATCCCCTTTTCCTATCCGTAAAGTCTATCTTCTTGTTTTTGCCATCTATCTTTTACTTTTTTTGTGATTTGATTTTTTGCGTATTAGAGAGGCCATGTGTTAACTAACCTTCTTTGATTCATTTGTCTTCATCCATTTGTAAATGATACAAATTTCTCTTTATTTATGGCAAAATAGTACTCCATTGTGTGAACATACCACATCTTCTTTATCTGTTCATCTGCTGACAGACATATTGGCTGCTTCCAAGATTTAGCTATAATAAATTGTGCTGCTACAAGCATAAGTATGCATATATCACTCTTGTACGATGACTTTAACTCTTAAGAGGTATAGCCAGAGCAAATGGGACATCTATTTTCAGGTTTTTTGTGGAATCTCATACAGCTTTCTATAATAGCTGTACCAGTTTACAGTTACAACAATAATGTAGAAAGGTTCCTTTCCCCTCACAACCTCACCAGCATTTGTTACTTTTTGATTTCTTGATGTTGTTTTGACTTGTGTTTGTCTGAAGGCTAAAGATGCTGAACATTTTTTCATGTGTTTATTGGTCTTGCAGATTCTTCTTCTTCTAAGAACTGTCTGTTCTTTTCAGTTGCCTTTTTTGGATCAGGTCTTTTTTTTGGGGGGGGATCTAATTCTTTTCAGCTCTTTGTATATTCTAGATAATAGTCCTCTGTCTGAGGAGTAGCTGGCAATTTGTTTTCCCATTCCATCGGTTCCCTATTCACTCTATTAATTGTTTCTCTTGCTGTACAGGCATTTTATTTCATATAATCTCATTTGCTGATTCTTGGTGTTATCTCACATGTATTGGGGGTTTTATTGAGAAAGTCCTTTTCTATGCCTATGCCTTCAAGGGCTTTGCCTATCTTTTCTTTCAAATTGTTCAGTGTTTCCATTTTAATGTTTAGGTCTTTAATCCATTTTGATTTGATTTTCATATACAGTGAAAGATGTGGGCCTAGCTTCAGTCTTCAGCATGTGCCTAACTGGTTTCCCAACACCATTTGTTTGACAGGCTCTCTTCTCTCTAGAGTGTATTTTTGGTCCCTTTGTCGAACGTCAAGTGGCTGATGGTGCTCATGGTTGTCTCTCTATCCTCCATTTGGTTCCATTGAGCCACCTGTCTGTTTTTGTGCCAATACCATGTGGTTTCTAATCTCTGTTGCTTTATATTATAACTTGATGTCCAGTACTGTGATGCTGCCTGGTTTTGTTTTATTGCTTAGGATTGTTTTTGGCTCTACCAGGTTTCTTCTGGTTCCAAATTTTAGAATTATTTTTTTCTAATTCTGTAAAAAATGCTGTTAATATTTTGATTGAAAACTTATATTCCAGTAAATTCAAGAACTCAGAAGAAATGGATACATTCCTAGGCACATAGGAGATTCCCAAACTGAACAGAAGATATAAAAACTTTGAGTAGACCAATAACCAGAGATGAAATTGAGGCAGTAATAAAGGATCTAACAACAAAGGACGAAGAGAGCCCACATTATGTTGCTAGGGTATATCTGAGCTAAGGCTTGAGCTGCAAGCAGAGGCCTGCCCTCCTCTTCATCGGGTAACCCTGCATTCTCACCTCCTGAGATCCTCCTTGATTAAATTCAAGGACTGGGCAGCGCACCTCCTCTGCCCATCTTGTAGAGATCCCAACAGCCAGATCGATTCAGTATCAGGGAACACCCGCAGTACATCCCTCAGAGAGGAGTGCTATTAAAAATCCTAAGTTGCCAGCGGATGGCTAACATTTCAAGCTTTCTGGCTGCTATTTTTTTTTTTTTTTTGACAAGGTCTGGCTCTGTAGCCCAGACTGATCCTGAACTCCCTATGTAGCCCAGGACTCCCAGTAATCTTTCTGCCCTCACCTCCTGAGTGCTGGGATTACTGGTTTGCACCAGCACTGCCGGATTTTGGTGCTGGGGGATCAACTCAGGGCCTCGCCTTTCTGGCTGCTTCCCCCACCCCCATTTTATTGATATGTATTAGTGCAAGATTTAAGATTTACAATGAAGTTGAGGATTTTGTGCACATACGTATCTTGTCAAGGTGACAGACTTTCCCACTCCTTTTGTCCCTTCCCCTACCCTACCCTCCCTCCCTCCCCCGCCCTAACCCCTTGTTTCACTTTGTTTTTCGTTTTAAGTTTCATAAGAGTTGTGACAACTCTTCTGGCTGCTTTAAGATAGCAAACGATCAAGCCATCTACACCAGTCCGCTCAGCGGACTACAGCAGAATTACCCAGGTGCTGGCGCGTCCGGACTCCGCCAGGCTCCTGCAACATCCCCGCGGCCGCTCCAGATCCGGCAGCTGGGCAAGTCTGGCCGCAGAGCCGAGCCATGGCTGGGACTGCAGCGCCACCTAGCGGCTGCGACGGGACACTCCGGCCTCGCTTAGCAGTACCTGTTCGGGAGTACGGAGGCGCGGGGGCTGCCGAGGTGAACCGCTGGTACTACTACTCCGTACCAGCGAGATCGCGTCTGTGAGAGTGTTTGCACCTAACTTAGGCGTCTGAAGTCAGTGCCCTTTCCAGGGGTGTGCTGACAGGCCGGGGGACCCAGTTCCAATGCGGGACCGGGCTGTCCCCGCCAGTCGCCGCAGGGTTCCGGGCGAGCCCGGCGACCCGAGGCTCCTGTCTGATCGACTCTGGGGACCTCGACTCCTCAGAACAAGCCCCAAGCCCACGCGCTGTGCTGGAATGGGATGATAGGAACGGAAATCATTATGGGCTGAAAAGCCCTAATTGAAAGAAATGTGATTCTGATCCAAAGATCACAAGGCAGATGCCTTTTAATTATCTCTTAAAACCTACGGGTCACTATTGCATTGTTGAGAGATTTATTCTGGTTCATTTACAGCTTTTAATAATAGCATTATTGCCTGAACGCTTTTAGTCCATAAATTTATAAAATTCATGGATTTGGAAACTTAAGATCTATGTACGCCGCTAGCCATTCTATGTTTCGTGCGTTTGTCACCTAGTACATGTCAAGCCGACGCGGAAAGAGATGAGTAAGATTGTTCCCGTGGTCCAGGCCCAAGCCCGCTGCCGAAGAGGCGGCAAAACCGTTCTCCGCGCCTCGCGGGCGGCGGGGTGTTGCCGCCATCTACAGGACGATCTTAGGGATTGGTGGTGGCGGTCACCGCCAGGAGTTGCCACACTCGGGCATGGGAGGGGTTGAACCCGAGTTTAGCTAAGTTTTAGTTCTGTGCTTTTGGAGTTGTTTTTATTTGTTTATTTTTATTTATTTATTTTTTTGAGACAGGGTCTCCTTCTGTAGCCCAGGCTGGTCCTGAACTCACTGTGGAGCCCAGGAACTTGAGGCAGTCCTCCGTTCTGAGTTCTGGGAGTACAGGTGTGTGCCATCGTGCCCAGCTTATGTGGTGTTGAGGATTCGAACTTTGGTACTTAGCGCTTGACTTAGCATGTGGTAAGTTAAAGGCAAGCGCTTTAACTGCTGAACCATTCTTCCAGCCTCTTGGGGGTGTTTTTAAATCGTGAAGAAGAGAAAGCTCTGTAGGTGTTGGCGTCTGTCTCTGTGACCTTGATGGGTGGCAAGTGAGTGAGTACAGCTGTGATCCTCACTGAGGGCCTGTGCTGTGAGGAGCACCCTACTTCGAATTGCAGGTCCTTCCCGATCTGTGCAGCAACCTGTACGCAGGTTCCCATCACAGCCAGGACCAGAGTGAGGTGTGGTGTACAGTATCTTTGGTGGCGCTTCCCTTGGTGGTCCCTAATCCCCTTCTGCAACCCTGAGCACCAGCCCCTTCTTAAATTTGTAAGCCCAGGTGCCTGTGTCCCCGGTCCCTGGTTCCCATCTTAGGAAGGAGGACATGAAAGCTTAGAGGAGTTAAAAATACTCCTTTGATCACACAGCTTGTGTCAGGGCTGGATGGAAACTCTGGTTTTGCTAATGTGTGACTCTAAAGTGCTTCCCACATCTAAGATATGTGGAGCCTTTTCCAGGGTCTCAGAGCCCTCAGCTGTCCAACGTGCTTGTTTTTGTTTCAAGGCTAACTTACTTTTTCCTTTTTGCTGAGTTTTTCACTTGTAACTCTTGGCAAATTAGTTGGTTACAGAGCAGAAGAAGCAGGCCCTTTGGGTGGCCCGAATAGGGTGCCTTGTCTTGAGCCATGAGTCCCTTTTGGACTGGGATAGTGAAGTGGAGCTCACGTGATATGGCCAGGGCGTCACTGTGGGAGTGAGCATCTGACCTGATGGGGAGGCTTCTGTAGCAGGCAAGGCCTTGCTTTTAAGCTTGGCCTGCCCTGGCCTGCCCTGCCGGAAACTGGCTTTATGCCTCTGGCACTGATCAGAGAGCACAGCTTTGCTTCCTGTGGTAATCCAGTACTTGGGATGTTAGTAATGGTGCTATTCACAGCCATGTCTCTATGTTAGCTTTTTGGTGCTGTGACAAAACACCTCATATAAACAACTTAAAGTGTCATTCTTACTCTGTTTCAGAGTTTCAATTAATAACTGGCCGGCTTCATTGTTTCTGGGCTCAAAGTTGAAACAGAACTTCATGGTAGGAGGTGTGGTGAAAGAAGGTTGCTTATCTCTTGGTGGCCAGGAAGCCAAGAGAGATAGAGCAGAGAGGAAAGGTTGAGGAACAAGATATGC
This sequence comes from Ctenodactylus gundi, assembly GCA_004027205.1. Classification (NCBI taxonomy): domain Eukaryota; kingdom Metazoa; phylum Chordata; class Mammalia; order Rodentia; family Ctenodactylidae; genus Ctenodactylus; species Ctenodactylus gundi. Next base: position 31,186 of record PVKB01006465.1, on the reverse strand, counting down.
CCTTCAAAGCCATGCCCTTGGTGATCTGCTTCCTCCAGTTGGGCCCCGCCACCTAGTAGACTGGCTATGAAATCATTAATGGATTAACCCATGCATTACATAGTGAGTCTTCTGACCCACCTGGAAGGATGAGGGAACTTCACAGATAAACACAGTGGGAGTGTCAGGTGGAGCCCTGAGGGCCAGGCACCCCCACACCTGGGAGTGCAGACATGGGTTGTTAGGTGGATCTATAGGTAGGGCTCATGGCGTGTGACCTCAGCCCACACCAGCTTCTCCCCAGAGCCCTGAGCCATCCTCTTGCGATTCTGGGAGCAGCTGTTCTTCACTAGATTCTTTCTGCCATTGCCAGCCACCCATGAATGGACTGAGCTCTCAATGTCTGGGCTAAAATAAATGTCTCCTCCCTTAGGTTGTGGGTGTCTGGCATTGTGTCCCAGCAATGAACAAGTAGCTAAAGCACTTGTTCATGTGATATGGGCATCCCGGTGCTCAGAAGAGCTAAAGTATTATTAAACTTTTGGAAATACTACTTTTTAGATGTTAACAATGACCGTTGAAATTGGATATTTATGTATAAATCATGGCGAAGTTATTCCACAGGTCCTAAAAAGAAAAGCTATCTGATCAGACATGTAAAGGGATTAGTTAACCATCAGTAGTTGCTGCACAATTACAAGTGCAAAGAATCAAGTTTATTTCTAAATTATTGCAAAGATGATAAGCATTTAGTTTTTAAATATTTATGGCATAGTATCCATAAAATCATCTTTGTACTGGGAAATGTGCCTTCTTTAATTGGCCTTGGAGGCTGAGGCATTGGGACTGGAGGGATGTGGGCCAGGTTCATGGTCCTTTCCAATTTTGTATGGGTGGTACTTACCTGCTCCAGTGGCAACAGAGCATTAACAAAACAGCCAGTCCTCTGTTCTGGGAGTTTCATGTCCTGGGACTCAACCAAATACTGGGTAAAAATACTTAAGAAAATATGTCTGTACTGAATGTGTAAGAGATATTTTTCTTGTTGTTATTCCGTAACTAATACAGGCTAACTATTGCTTGCATTGTTACTATAACTAATATATGGCTTAAAATATGTGGGGACATGCATATAGATTATATGAAAATATTACTTTGTTTCCTAGAAGAGTTTTGAGCATCTGAGGATTTTGGTTTCCTCAGAGGTCCTGTAATTAATCTGATTTGGAAGGTTTATTTTGAGTGTTAGATGGGATAAAATGCTTTTGTGGGCTAAGCTGTGTCCCCCCAGAATTTGTGTTAAAGTCCTAACCCCCAGAATGTCAGATTGATAGGGCTCTTAAAGAAGTAAATAAGGTAAAATAAGGTCATTAGGGTCGTCCCAAATCCAATATGACTGATGTTCTCATGAGAAAAGATAAGGAGCAAGAAAGGTAAAGGGTGAAGTACATGTGAAGAAACACAGAGAGGAAGGACTTGTACAAGCCTCGAAGAGAGGCCTCGGATGAAACCAGCCCTGCTGACACCTTGATCCTAAATGTTTCCCCTCCAAAATTGGGAGGAACACTGTCCTACTGTTTAAGGACACCAGTGTTTTGTTATAGCAGCCTCTCAACTAAAACAACATTCCCTGGATCCCAGTACATATATGATAGAAACTCCACAGATTCTAATTTCTTTTACTTTTTCTGCCCTCTTCTAGAAGGCCCTAAATTTTATTAACTCTGGACCTTGCAAGGTCAGGGCAGTGTCATGCTTGTTTTGGTGTGGGCTGGGTCTGACATGCATGTGGCGTGCAGAAACCCAGACAGTTCTTACAGTGCCTCCACCCTGCCCAGATGACCTTGGGATACACCGCATAGAATATTTCCTGTCCAAAGACTGAATACACATTCTGTCCATGAGTACATGAAAGTCTGTACATCAAAGGAAGAGTTATTGAATCAGACGTTCCCCAAGTTTGATTGTTCATGGAGTGTCATAGAAACCCCTTAGTAAGTGGTAGAAATGGTGTTATGCTCATCACTTGGGCCACACTAGCCTCAAAGATAGACTCATTGTTGCTTTCACCTGGACAGAAATGCACCTACAAGATCTGCAAGTGGTAACTTTGATCAGCATAGAGATTTAAGTGATTAGTTTTAATTAAGCATATTTTAGTGAAAGAGAATATAATGTATATGCAGTAGACACTCTATAATGTATTTTTAAAAATCTTGTAAACTTTATCTGATTTAGTTCTTTTAATGGGCTATCATTCCTTTTTTCTTTCTCATGTTCTAAAGGGATGTGTATAAATGGAGGCCCATTAACTAAGATGATATTTAATATTTTACATGACTGTTTTCATCCATTTTTCCATTTTTCTATTTAAACATTTTTCTGGTGAAATTATGCACAACAGATAAATGAAGGAAGCATGTGTTAGGCGGGTTTGTATTATTATAACAAATACTTTGAGATAATAAACTTACAAAGAGAAAAGGTTTATTTTGGTTCATGGTTTTAAAGGTGTCAGTCTTTGGCCTGTGGTAGCACATTATAGCTAGGAACAAGAAGAAAGAAGAAGAGACTAGGGTCTCATAATCCCCTTCAAAAGGCTCTCCCCTCCCCCTGACCTTAACCTGACGCTGTTCCCCATCCCTTAAAGGTCTCACTGCCTCCCCAATAGCACTAAGATAGGAATAAAGTCTTTAATACATAAGCCTTGGGAGGCATTCCAGATCTGTTTTAGTTACATTCTCATTACTGGGACAGAATACCCAATATCCACAATTTAGGGGAGGAAAGTTTTTTTTTTTTTAAACTCACAACTTCAGAAGGTCTCAGTCCATTCATGAACAGCTGGCAAGGTAGAAGCACATGGCAGAGATGTAGCAGGAGGCTCACTGTTCAAAGCATGGCAGACAGGAAGCCAAGTGAATAAGGAAAGGTGGAACTAGCATATATTTTTCCAGCTCATGTCCCAGTGATCTGCCCCTTCCAACCAGGTCCTATCTCTTAATAGCATGTGGTTCATAGGTACACCACAGCATCCACATACCTAAAGCTTTTGGAAACATTCTAGATCCCAACCATAACATTCTGCCCCTGGCCCCCAAAAGACTTGTATCCAGCTCCGTATGCAAAACACATTTAATCCACCGCTGAGAGCTGCTGAAGTCTTAACAGTTCCAGAACTGCTAAAAAGTCCAAGGCTACTGTCTCCTCTGAGACTCAATGGCACAGGATAAACATGCCTATACCAAAAGGGAGGAACAGGAGGATAAAAAGCAGTCAGACCAGAACAAGTTCTAAACACAGCAAGACAAGGGTTAAGTTCTATATCTCTGTTAAATTGTATGATTCTGTGTCCCCCATTTGGGGTACAGGGTGGCTTGGGTAGGTCTGCCCCTACAGCATTTCCTCTGGTTGCAACCCCCATAGCTCCTTCTTCTGCTTATAGATTGTGGCCTTGCTCTGCAGATGATCCATGCTCCTGGCATCTCCAAATTTGTGGGGTCTCCACTACACTCTTTGCTTCCCCTTCACAACTTCAGGCACTGCCCTTTCAGGGGTACACTTTCTGGCCCCCAAGGCCTTCTTCTGAAGTCTGGTTGGAAGCTTCCATGACCCCACAGCTCTTGAATTCTGCATTTCTGTGAAACCAGTTCCATATGGCTGGTGCCAAGGTCTGCCACTGGCTTGAGCAGTAGATTGACCCTATTGAACCAAGACTGCTGAGGCCTCTGAGTTCTTAGATAGTGATGCCCTGGGTGTCTCTTTTCAAAGCAGAGTTCTTTGGCCTTCTATTCCTTAATTGGTAAAGGTTATGGTTAATTGGTCAAAGGAGTGGTCTTGATGATTACTGAGATACCCTCAAGACATCTTTTTAAAATAGTTCTGATCCCAAGTACTTGGCTTCTTTTTAATGTTAATCTCTAAAAACAATGTACTCTTCTGCCCCTTCTTGGGAGTCACATTGTTTTGGGTGGAACTGCAACACTTCTAAATTTTTTTCTCTGTCATTTTTCTCTGCTTCTCAGTGTAGAACTGGGTAAAAGCTGTAAACAGTACCCATGTGATAACCTAGAACAGTGGGCTGACATGGAATTTTCTCCACCAGATCGAGTAATCCATTTTCAGGCAAGGTCTTAGGAAAAGGGAAAAATGCTAACATACTTTTCCCAGAGCATAGCACACATGGTTGGTAAACCAATTGCCAATGAAGTTCTTCTTCCCATCTGAAACCACTTGAGCCTGGACTTTACAATCCACACTTCCAACAGCATTCTGGTCTTCTGAGCTCTGACCAGAATATCCTATCAGGCTTATGGCAGTATAGGGCTTCTCTGCCTGGCATCTTCAAATCTCTCCAAACTCCTCCTACAAACCAGTTCCAAAGACTTCTGAACCTCATCATCAGGTACATTTATAGCAACAGCCCCATTTCTCTGGTATCAACTTCTGTCTTACGACCTTATTACAGGGACAGAATACTTGACATCCACAACTTAAGGGAAGAAAAATTTATTTTAGCTCACAGTTTCAGAAAGTCTCAGTCTACATGGATGACTGGCAGTGGTGGAAGCACCTGGTGGAGACATAGCAGAAGGAGACCTGTTAGTGGCATGGTGGATAGGAAGCCAAGTGAGCAAGAAAGGCGGAACTAGCAGTATTTTCCAGTGATGTCCCAGTGATGCATCCCTTCCAGAGTTCTGCCTCTTCTGGGTCAGGCACCAATGATCTGCCCCTTCCAACCAGCCCCACCTCTTAACGGCATGTGGAATTCATAGGTACACCACAACATCCAACTACATGGGCCCTTGGGGGACATTTAAGGTCCAAACCATAGCACGATCCAAATCATATAACATGTAAATAGAAATGACTGTCCACAAACAGTGGAATGCCATACTTGAACAAGCAAGCTTCAACCCCATGTGGCAACACGTGTGAGCCTCCCAAACTCGGTCTTGAGGAAACACAGCCAGATGCAAAAGCATACGTGAACATCCATGCTACAAGCCTCTTGTCATGTTTACCCAGAGAAGAGCTTGGGCAGCTGGCGAATTCTTCTCTGGGTGTGATTGCCTGGGACCAGAAAGTTTTCAGTTTGTGAAAATTCACTGAGTGACCCTTGGGATTTGTACACATTTCTACAAACAATCTATAGTCAAATAAAACATTTCAAACTGGAAGTGAAAATAATTAAAATGCAATATATGTATGTGTACAAGCACCACTTCCCTGAAGCTGAATGTAATTATTATGTATCTCAAATGTATACTAATAAAAATAATAAGTACAGGGGGAAAAGAGAAAAAAAAAAGCAAGTGAAACTTATCTCCAATTTTATTTCTGGAAGAGGCAAAGCTCCCGTAGTAAGCTTCATGCTTTTTGGTGACACAGATTCAATGGTAACTTCTAAACTTCCAGAAAAAGTCCTTACCAGAGATGCCCAAGTAAATGGCTCCTAGAAGAGAGAAATGGGCTCTGTCTTGACTTCTTTAATCTCGGGTAGTTTGGCTTGCTTCAGCCTCCTGCAGTATCCCCAGGTGAGTTGGACTCTGCCTGAAGAGGCCCTGGGGATCGTGGGGCCCTTTGCTGCACTGTAGGAGGAAACTGCCCAAGACCTAGGGCATGTAGAATGCCCGATGTTGGCTCCTTAATCTGCAAGGCAGCTAAAGTGCTCTTATTCCAAGGGGAGTGCTTATGCAGAGATGCTTCACCCTAAAAACTTCCCAGTCTACCAGTTGTCTCCATAGTAAAACCAGCTTTGCATTCTTTTCTTTTAAGACAACCCATATTCCTGTCTGTGTCTGTCTCCTTATATAGCTGTATCCATAAAGGGAGAAATCTTGAGGACTTTTGTTGAGGAACTTATGATGGAGGTTAGTTGGAGCTAGTCTCCACGTGTGCCTGTGACCTTTTCTCTCAGTAGCAGTAGCTCCTGTGCTACCCTTAGAGTTGACCTGAGCAGAGCCCCTCCTCAAACCCTAGCTCTACCTGGAAGTTGTCCCAAAAAGGCATTTATTAACAGCAACCTGTGTCATGTATCTGTTAAACTCCATGGATTTTATCTTTACAAAAACTCTATGAGGAAGTCCTTTGTCCTCTCTAGGATATCATAGTCATAAAGACATCTTCTTGCCAGTAGTTACCCAGGTAATAGCTAATGAAACAAGATAAACTTTGAAAAAATTTTAAATCCAAACTGTATGTTATGTATTTGTTTTGACACACCATAACAAAATACCTGAGGTGGTCATCTTACAAAGAAAGAAGGTTTATTTGGCCTATAACTTTAGAAATTGCAGTCCCATGACCAGTTGAATTCGTTGCTTTCAGGCTTGCAGCAAGGTAGCTCATCGTGACAGGGAGTGTGTACCAGGGTAGAGCCGTTCACCTGACGGCTGGGAAATGAAAAGGGAACAAGAAAGAGACTGAGGTTCCAAAATCCGCAATCCTCCTCCTCCACTCCTTAAAGTAATTACCATCTTTTAATACCACCACTCTGGAAATCCAGACTACAGTGATATACTCTGTTTTTCAATACAACAGTGTAGTTTTAAAAAGTTCTTGCAAATCACACAGCCAGCTCAGGGTTCCCTGTGCACACTGCCCTGCCATATCTCCTTCCCCGAAGGAATTCATTTTGATTCTTTCGGCTAAGCACTATTGCCCTGATAGGTTCCGTGCGGGCATACTCTGCCCTGCTGTCCGGTTGCTAAGCATTTCTTTCCACCCACTTCCTACACACTCATACCTTTCATACCCATCCATCTTTTCATGTGCTTATATTGCTGTTACATTATTGTGACCATGTAAATGTTTTTTAAAGCTAAGCCATGTAGTAAATCATGATCACCATTTACTCTATTACACATTTTTTACTTTTCATGGAGTCACTTTCCTTTAAATTTTCCCTCATTCCTCACTTTTGTATGTTCATCACAAATAAACACTCGAGACATCTCAGGAAATCTCCCCCGGAGCTTCTGGTGGCCCCTGATCTACACTACCTGCCTCCCAGGGCCACCCCATTGCAGCCTGAAGTCTCCCTCTCCTTGCCTTGGGATTCCTTCCTGTTCACCCTGTCTTCCACTCACATTGCTCTGTTCCCAACACATCTTCTTTCCTGGATTATGAAAGAGGCACTTTGGCTGGCCACTTTGTAAGGAAAGGCACAAGGGGAGCGAAGACGTGGCTGACGCCTATTTCTGGAATTGTCATCACTCTCCTTCAGACTTGCTTCCTTCTAGGTAGGAAATAGCTTTCCTGCAGAGCTTTGGGGGCCTCAGTCGGTTGTCTCCGGATGCTGGTTTTGCTGTCAAGATGCCCAAAGCCACTCTGGTTCTGGATCCTTCTGAGGGACCTGTTTTTCCTTTAACTTTTCCCTCTCTGGAACTTTGAAGTGTCTTGTTCGTCTTTGTACCATAGAACGTGTGCCCATGGCCTGCCTTTCCCCCTCATATTTGGGCTACTTGTAAGGCCCCTTAATCTGGGATTTCATAACCTAGGACCCTTTCTAGCAGTGTTGTTTGTTACTTTCTTCTCTTTGGTTTTCATTGCTCCTTTTTTCTGGAAACCTATTGTTTGGATGTTGGACTTCATAGATTGGTTCATTGATTTTCTTATCCACTGACTTCTGTTCTTCTTCTTCCTTTTTTATTTATTTATTTATTTTTGCTCTTTTTGAGAGTTCTTTTATTCCAAACTTGTGGATTTTTCAGCTGTGATATGTTATTTTTGTATTTCCAATAACTCTCCTTAACGATCTTCTCTCTGCAAATACTATGGTAGTTTTATTTTTCCCTTTTTGCACATAGTCTCGGTGTTCATTTTGGTCACTCTTTTCTGTGTTGTTAGTGTTGCCCAGCTACCCAGCGATTCCTGTCTGCTCACCTTTAAACATGAAGACGGATAGCTGCCGGGCATCTCTTAGTAGCTGGGGCTGTGGCCTGAGGTTCAGCAGTGGGGCGGGTGGCTCTGGATGGTGAATGGAACGTTAGCTCCATGAGAACAGTTGTAGTTCTTTCCTTCCTGTTGGCTAGATCCCCAGACAAGATGTTCCTGTCTGCCATTGGAGGGGTGGGGGTATAGCCTTGCTATCAGTATTCTGTGAGCCCAGGGCCCTTATCATCAAGCTTTGGCCTTCCCATGGGACGAGGAGGGATATACAATCTGGTGAGCAGAGTGGGAGAGAAATCAGGAACCCTCACTGCCTTGTCACACACAGATTTCCTGTCTTGTCCCACCTTGAACATATCTTCCCCTCCACAGTGCCTGAGTTCCTATCCTCTGGGTCTTCAGCATCCTGGGCTCCCAGGGTAGATCAGGCTGGTTCTCTCAGTGAAGCTAAGGCTCCACACGAGGGGCTGCCCAGTGGGATACCACTTGCACATCTGCCTTTGACTTTTAGAATGTTCTTAGGGTTTAAAATATTCCAGGAGATTCAGTCTTGAAATCATCATTTTTCTTTCACTGTGAGGATTTAAAAAAAAAAAAAAACATTTTTGTTACAAACTAAAATCCTACTATAGATTGAGTGGATTTTGGAAAATGTGTTAGATCCTCCCCCCTTTTAAAGAAAAGAACCTCAGGTTTCTGAGGCTGTAAACTCATCTCTGTCTTCAAACTTCACATTTTCTTTACCCGGGAATAGTAAGTATTGGTAAGAACTTACCTGAATTCAGGAGAATGAGAAAAATAGTGACATCACAAGCTCAGCAGAAAAGCAACTGTGTCCAGGTTTCCCTAGTGCTGACATCCAATGGCCCAGTTAGGGTGAAGGGTGCGATCTCCCTCCACAGACACCTGAGAACACGCTGCTCATGAATGTCAGGAACTTGATCTGTGACTCGAGGGCTCTAAGACTTGCTTTTTTTTCGGAACAAAATCCTGGCAGACAACGAGAAGCGTCTTTAGGAAGTGTGCATAAGGGCCCCAGGGTCAGTACTGCTAAGTCTGCTTCCCAAGCCACACAAGCCCCTCACACAAACTTCATTTTTACTGAGTGCTGATGTTTCTCTATGGCTTTTCCAGGCCTTCAGATTGCATGGGTAACTTTGAAGTAATCACATAGCTATCTGGAGGCAGCCCTTGGCTCTGAGTAGTCCCGCAGTTGCATCGCTAATTCTCAGTTTGATGCAGGTGAACTTGGAGAAAGTGTGTTAGGATGCTGATGGTAATTAGCAAAAAACCCTCCTCGTGGTGAACTCACATGTTCTCTTACACTCCAGGTCTCCTCTCAGCCCCCTGATGGCAGTTGAGAGTTTTGTTCCATTTGCCACACCTGGGATCTAGAGGCTGGGCTTGTCTGAGCTGGAATTAATCAGACACAGCAGGTGCTGCCTGCAAGAAGTTTTACACATTTTCCTTCTTAATCAATTATTTGTTGCACTTCGCAGCAGTTCTTGACACTTCTGATGCTCAGTGGTGGATCCGAAAGGAAGAGAATGTCTCCTCGCTTTTTCTGTTGCTGTCTTCAGCAATGGGCTGCTTGGATGAATATATGGATTGGATAACAACACATGGAAGTGATCATGACAGTGGTGCTGTGTCTGTGGAGTGCTTACTGTGTGCCACATGTGTGCCAAGTACCATAGAGATAAGTGTTTCTCAACCCTGGAATCACATTAAAATGCCCCAAGAAGCTTTACATCAAAGTCTGGATGCTACCCCAGACCAATTTAATTAGAGTCTTTGATCTCCAAGAGAGTTTCTCAGTCCAGCCAGGCTCAAGAGCTAAGGATGTGAATTTTATCCTGCATAAGCACTTAAGGGGTCATTTTGTAGGTGGAGAAGTGGTGGCACAGGGAAGGGCACGCAGGTCTGCACCAGGTGTGTGTGGCTTTGCTGGTGCGTTGGGGCGTCTGCTCTGAGGCTCTTTGAGTAAGGCATCCAGTGGTGTAGTGATTGGGAGCTAGCATCCTCATCTGGGCAGTGGGTAGCAACATGTACCTATAGAACTGGGCACATCTTCATTTCAATTGTTTATTTTATTTTTAGAGACAGGGTGTTGTGGTTTGGGTCTGAAATGACTCCGCCATCAAAAGCCTCATGTACCTCTGGGTACTGTATACTGTTGGGAAGCGGGCCTGGCTGGAAGGGGTAATATTTGCCGCTTGATCTGGAAGCGTGTGTGCTAGCTCCACTCTTCCTCTCTGACTTGGCTCTGCTCTGCCATGCCGTGAGGATCTCTCTCTCTCGATCTCTCTCTCTCTCTCTCTCTCTCTCTCTCTCTCTCTCTCTCAGGCTCCAGCCCCAGCCCTGTGATGTGGTTCCACCATTTTCAGCTGTCCACCTACAAATGGACTGTGATCTTCTAAAATTGTGAACCGAAGTAAATCTTTCCTCCCTAAAGTTGTGGGTGTCAGGCATTTTATCCTGGCAACAACAACAACAACAACAACAACAACAACAACAACAAAATAAAATAAAGAAAATAAAATCAAAGAAAACCTAAACCTAAGACACAGGGTCTATGTAGTCCATGCTGATCCTGAATTTATGTAACCCAGGTTGGCCTCAGATACATGGCCACTTTCTTGCCTCCACCTGCCAAGTGCTGGGATTACAGGCGCTCACCACCATATCTGGTTTATGTGGTGCTGGGAAATGGAACCCATGGCCTTGAGCTTGCCGGGCAAGCACTCTAACTGCTGTGCTGTTCCTCCAGCCCCTTCATGTCATTTCAAATATGAAAGTAGAGGAGACCAAACTGTTATGTCTAAGCAAAGATTTGTAACTTTAAATAAATGAAAGAAAACAAGAGCTATTTAATCTTAATGATAATTGAGGCATCCCTTTCTTTTTGCTCAGTTGAGCACCTCTAGTCAGTCTGTCCTTTTCTGATTGTCCTGTGTCACTGTACACCCCTTATTCTTTTTGCAGTGTGGTATCCCTGCCTGATCAGTTTAGTTGTGATTATTTGGGTAATTTCCAATTGTAGGGTAGCCTGGGCTGTGCTGAAAACTCTGAATATTCTTGTGTGTGGTTTGTGGTACCTGTATTTATAATCCTGGGAGAGGCATTGCCAAACCATAAGGTGTGTGTTCACCTTTAATAGATGCCACCAAAGAGTTTTCCAAAGAAATCGTAGTAGTGTCCATGGCACTGGCAGTATGTGAGAAATTTTATGACTCCAAGTTCTCACCACATGTGGGTACCTTTTGAGCTGCTTGTGGGTATCTCTGTTCTCCTGCCATTTTAATATATTTCCATGCTGACTGAAAGCACGCAGCACACTGTGCATGTTTAGTGGCCTTCGACCATTCTCTTTTGTGACATCTTTACGCCAATTTGTTGCTGTTATTATTATTATTTTTGTGTTTAAAAACACCTTCAGAATGCCAAAACGTGTGTGTGTGTGTGTGTGTGTGTGTGTGTGTGTGTGTGTGTGTGAGACCATACAAAGTCTATAGTCAAAATTAGAGCTGGAGAAGGGGAAGGGGGCAGAGAAGGAGACTACAGTGAAGAAAACCAAGAAGAAGGAAGAAAAAAGGAGAAGAAGGGAGGAAGGAGAGGGAGGGAGTGGGAGAAAGAGGTGTGGGGGGAGAGAGAGCAAGTGAGGATTTAGGACTAACGAAGTAAATCCTTCAGTCAGAGCTCTGCCAAGGGAGCCAAGAGTCTGACGTGACAGCTTGCTGGGTTTTCCTCAGGATCCCCCCTTTTGTCATTTTTCATATTCTCTTATCTCCTGACTTGCTAGCTGACCACCTCCTTTCCCTTCTCTTCAGAGTCTCAGAACCAGAAGACCCTCAATAACCATTAGAGTACCTTTGCCAGCTGTGTTCCCACCTGCTGATGCGTGCCCCGTTTGTTGCTCTGAAACGTAAAGGTCAGAAGCAGTCACCATCCCCCACCCCCCAGCGAGCAAGCAGGTCTGTCATTTGTTATGGAAATGATTTTCTCTTTCAGTAGAGCTTCCCTCTAGTTGTGGAAGTTCACTTTCTCTGGCTCCTGGCTGGCTCCGACTTGCTCCTAATTGCTTCTGTAATGAGAGTCGTAATGAAGTGGGCTGCTGGAGCGGGCTATTAGGTGGGTGGTGCTGGGCTGCCAGCGGAGGAGGGCTGCGGGGCTTGGCTGTTCTCCCAGCACGGAAGCCCTTCCCCTTGCATCAGGACACCACCTATAACCCTGACGCAGCCTTCGTGCTGGACAGAGTGCGAGGTGGAGAGCTGAACTGGGTCTTGGAGATGTCGGTTCATCATCACGACACTTCTGCCAAGGCGATTTCTTCTGTAAACACGGAAAGTGATTTTATAAATTGCTACTCAAGCAACGGATGGGGGGCGGGATGTTTACTTGTGAGGTGTTTATAGCCGCAAAATCACCGCTTGGGCTTTTCAGCCCTCAGCAAACCATCATTATTAAAAACAAAAGTTATTAGTTTTCTTGGCAAATGATAAATCAACATGAACACTTTGCTTATTACATGAGAAAGAGTCTCAGATCCTGGAGAGACACAGTTGTCAAACAAAGCAGCCTGCAGGGGAGGAAATGCGCCTATCCTGGTCCGGAGAGCTGACCTTGTGCAGGGCTGGCCACCTGTTGCACCTGCAGGTTTCAACATGGGAGTCCAGTTGAGCGGGCTTCTTTGACTGGAGGACACAGCTGGGGGACAATGCAGACTCCCAGAGAACACTCGTGGAGGGGAGGCATAGACCCTGGTAGCAAAAGCCACCCACAGGCTCCAGTGCTCCTGGATCTTCCTGGCGATCACACAGAGTCCCATTCAAGTTACTTACCTTTCTGCAGCCATTGGCCCTATCAGCTCCAAACAATAATAGATTCATGGTAGGCCTGTACACTGCACTTGCTAAAGAAATGATCAGGACTTTTGTCCCTACATGGCTGAAGGTCCTAGGAGACCAGCAAAGTCAGCTGCTAGATGAGCCCAGGGGCCCTTTGAATATCACACCCTTTGAGCCTCTGGGTTTACATCAGGTCCAGCCTCAGGTCAGTGCAGCCCCATGCTTCTCTGTGGCCATTAGGGGTGCCAGCCCTCATCCGCTGCCTTCTTTACCGTGACTCTACGTGAGTCTACTCTGCAGAAGGGGCTGCTGCCACCCTGCTGACGGGCTGCCAAGCCTGGCCATGTCTCTGTTCCCAGCCTTCCACGCGTGCCCTTCTTCATGCGTGCCTGCACTCACACTGCTGCAAGTCTGGACAGTGCTAGAGGCTTCTTCCCAAAGTCTTGCTGGTCTTTCTTCTGCCCCTACAGCTCATCTTTCTTTCATTTCATTGTTGTGACATAGCTACCAGATTCAGCCATTTAAAACAGAACTCCTCTGGCCGGGCGTGGTGGCACATGACTGTAATCCCAATGCTCAGGAGGTCGGATGATTGCTGTGAGTGCAGGGCCAGCCTGGGCTGCGTAGTGAGTTCAGGATCAATATGGACCACAGAGTGAGACCCTGTCTCAAAAACACCAAACAAAACAAAGAAGAACTCCCTTGGACAGGCGTTGTAGCACATATCTGTAATCCCAGCACCCTGGGAGGCTGAAGCAAGAAGATCACTAGTTTGAGGCCAGCTTGGGCAAGTAGAGAACTTAACAAAATTCTATCTCGTAGTAAAAAACATAAGGAAAGGGCTGGGAATGTAGCTCAGTGTGGAGGCCCTGGCTTTGCTTTCCCTCATGTCAAAAATAAAAACAACAAAACCAAAAGAGTCTCGTATCTTTTTGTGAGTTATGTATGCATCGATACACTCTAGGTGCCACCTCCCATATGTGTGTATATGCATGTGTGAGTGTGCACACACATGTATGTGTGCACCTTTCCCCCCACAGTCCTCGGTTCTTGGCACTGTGCCTAGCATGAGGCATGCTCTGGTTACTCTCTGTCTCTCTCATTCTGTGAATCATCATCTGTCACTTGTAGCCCCAGGCTGGTTTGCTGGATGTGCCCATCCCAGATGTTCAGGTAGAGAGAAAAAAAAGAATGCCAGAAAGAAGGAGAAGAAAGGATGACATGCACAAAGCGTGGGAGGGAAAAGAAGCAGGTTGACAGCCCCTCCTTCCCAGGCGGCCACTTTGTCTCTGGACTCTCCAGGGACCCACCCTCCTGGCTGGAGGGCAGAGGCCCCGACCCCACCACTCCTTCCATAATGGCAAGATCCCCAAGACTTCATAAAAAAGAAAAAAAAAAAAACAGAAAAAGAAGCCCAGAATAATGAGAGAATAAGATTTCAGAGATATATTTCTAACTTGTTAAAAATCTCAAAATGTATCTCAGCATTTCTTGTCTATTCTATATAAAAAAGAACATAGATGAGCATAAATATTAATAACCTTCTTGCCCTGCAAACTGAACTATTACAGTGGAAGTTAATAGTGCTCTGCTTGTGCTAAGGGGCTGTCTCTCGTGACAGGGAATAGGCCATATAGCCAGTGTTTGTTACGGCCAGTCATCACTTTAGGGGGTACTGGGGGAGTAGGCAGAGCACTACCTCTGGCCACCCTGGGCTATTAGAGGAAGCCTTGATGCCCAGCATCACAGGCAGTGCTCAGCACCGCAGTCTGTGGGGAAGTGACCTAGGTTTTGCAGGTGGAGTGGGTTGGGTGAGAGGGTGTCCCAAGGGTGCCTACAGAGTGAGGTAAGGGGTAGCCATCCGAAGATGATCATCTCATTTAAAGACGTCCCTTGGTTGGGATAACAAGACATTCAGGGTGACTTTGGTCTGCTCCCCTAACTTTTGGCAGCTGCTCAACCTTTATGGGTTCAGTTTCTATATTCCTAAACTTGTCTGTCATAGCTGTAGAGACCTGAATGATTTCTTAGCACAGACAACTGTTACTTGAGTTCTACTACCTTTTTTTTTTTTCCAGATGGAAGTTGAGCCCAAGGCCTTTTTGGTTTTGTGAGAGGATGTCTCTGAATTGCCTAATTTTTCTAAGTTGGTGTTGACCTTGTGATCCTCCTACCTCAGCGTCCCAGAGTGCTGGGATTACCGGCCTGTGACACCAGGCCTGGCAAGTTCTACTCTTTTATCTTTGGCCTGAGTCTGGCCCTTGGCTGATCATTTACAAAGCCCCCAAAGATGGAGGATATATAGGTCTCCATCATTCTATCTTCTAGATCTCTCAGGGGAAATCTGAGGGGGCCTCAGACCAGCTCTGATCTGAGATGAGCACTCTGTTTAGCAGAGAATCCAGATTGTTAGAAGCTCAGGACAGGTGCTACCTGCCAGTGCATGGCCTTTGCAATGAGATGGACAGGGTTGTAGTCCTGGCCAGTGGCCACTTGTATTTCTCAGCCTTACCCATTTTTTTCCACCTATGAAGAGGCAGGCCTGCTTCTCAAGGAAGCTCTGAGAATTAAATATGGCAAATATGAAAACACACGAGCACTTGGGCTGGCTTTCCTTTCTCTCCTTTCCTCAAACCAAGGCTGCCTGTCATCTCTGCTCAGAATCTACCCCATCATACTCTTTGTGATCCCACAAATGCTGGGCTTGAAGACTAGGAGGGCCAGCCTTGGGGGGGGGGGGGGCGGGGGCGGTGCGAGGAATTTCAATGGAAGAGAATGGAATCAAAGCCAAAGCATCTCAGCATGGTCCCCGGGGTGTGGGAATTCTCACAGGCTCGCTCTGACACTACCTACATCTCATGGTTCCAGGGGACTCCAGTTGGCAACATTTAAGTGAGTGTTAGGATTTCATGTGAGCCCAATATGCCAATCTTAAGTTGTTTTTTATAACTCATAAGAAAGCATCATTTACACTTAAAAGGAATGATTTCTTTTAGTAATTTAAAAGCTTCTATGTAGAACTCCAGGCCTCATGATTCAGGCCTGTAATGCCAGCACTTATGGAAGCTGAGGCAGCAGTATTGCAAGTTTGAGCCCAGCCTGGGCAACTTGGAAACTTAGCTAGATCCTGCCTCAAATAAACAGTAAAGGGGGCTGGAGATGTAGCTTAGAGTGAAGGCCCTGTGTTCAAACCCCAGTACAACAAAAACATAAATAAGTAAAAAATAAAAGCTTGGATGTGGAATAAGCAAAATAGGAAGTTATCCTTCAAAATATCTACAAATTTTGAGTCTTGCACAGAAGGTCTACACAAGTCTGATTGAGGAATTGTCCTCGTAAGAAGCAGCTTGAGACAGACCATCAAAAACAGTGATGGGGGCAACCAGCTCGGGACCCTCTCACAGATAGTGAGAGCTTTTACCTCTCTGTCTTTTGTTTCTAAATAAAGACTTGCTCTACATTTTTTTTTAAAAAAAAAAACACTTACAGAGAGTTCAGTGATTTAAACAGTAACATATATGGCATTTTGCTAAGTGACAAACATAATTTTTAAGACTTGAAATATGATCTTGTTTTATAAAAAAAGCAAAGAAGAGAAAATATAGCACTGACAGGAATTGGACAGTAGCTGGAAAGATGTGTCGTCCTATTACAACTTGTCTCTTTTGAAATTTTTATAGTGTTTACATTGAATAGTCATTTAGAAATAAGAAACAAATCAAACAAAACATTCCTACTACTATTCTATGACTTTCAGTGGGCACGCTTTCTCCATTTATCAAGTCCAGTAAATGTGGGACATTCAATAATTAACTCTCAGGAAATACTGGGAACAGAGGAGACAGTGAAGAACTCCACAGGCAGAGGTAGCAAAAATTCAAACTGAGGGGAATTCTACTGGACAAATGTCCTGCTTCTTCACTGGGCAGGAGAGAGGGAGTGTGTGTGGGAGAGAGAGAGAGAGGAGAGAGAGAGAGAGGAGAGAGAGAGAGGAGAGAGAGAGAGAGAGAGAAGAGAGAAAGAGAGGAGAGAGAGCATGAGAGAGCAAGACAAAGTGTAGAACTTAGAAATATATTTAAACATGTCAGCCAATTGCAGTGTGAAACTTTTCTGTGTCTTGACTCAAACTGTAGAAATGTCATTTATGACACTCTTTGGACCATTTGAAAGTTGAACATCTCCCTAATGATGCTGAGAAAGTCTTGTCAATTTTTAGCAGTGATTGTATATTACATGCTCAAAGTGTTCTGAAGACTGTTTCAAGCTATACGCTAATTATCTACACTTGAACGTAAGTTCTTTGGGACATGCTCTGAGACCAGGTGCAAAGGGGCACAGAGACAGGTGAGGCCCGAGGAGTCACACTGGCTGCTGATGTTGGGCAGAAGGGACATCCATGCTGCTGCTCTCTGTGCTTGTGCGTGTGCTGTCATAGTCCATAGAATGCCCAACTGTAAAGAGGCTGCTTTGTTCTTCTGAAAGGACTCAAACAAGCCCCAGACAAGAGGCCCCAGGCCCACCTGTCTGTAGGGACCCCTCTGTGCTCTCCCCTTTCCATTCCCTTCTCCTCTGCACTTATTCTTTAATTATTGGCTGAATGCCAGGATGTGACCAGCTGGAACCTGGCCTCCTTCTTGTCAAGGTACTGAGAGATCTTTCCATTTAGGAAAGTCTTCTCTCCAGGGTACCTGAGGACCAGAACTTTCTGTGACAGGGGTACTCTTCCTTTGCAGCCTTGCCTTGGCAGTCACTGCCACCACTTGCCATGGCCAGCAGGGCGGCCACCACCTTGGCAGTTCAGGTACATTACCCGCTGAACTCGAATTATTAGCCTTAATACAATTTTAAAACAATTATTGAGCTAACCGGATGCAAATGAAACAAAATGAACCTATAAATATATGTGTTTTTCAAATTAGTAATTGGATTTTTTGATGATCTTTGGCATGA
Source organism: Ctenodactylus gundi (assembly GCA_004027205.1). Lineage (NCBI taxonomy): Eukaryota > Metazoa > Chordata > Mammalia > Rodentia > Ctenodactylidae > Ctenodactylus > Ctenodactylus gundi. Next base: position 13,517 of record PVKB01006465.1, on the reverse strand, counting down.
CATTGATAAGCTGCCTCTCATAACAGTCTAATTAGGCAATATGTAAACTTTGGCATTCGGTTCTGTCCTAGTGGCTTTTTCAAATGATGTTTGTAAAATTTGCAATTTCATATTACAGATTAAAAATTAAAAACTGCAGGAGGCTAACATTAAAATGAGAATTCATTTCGGGGAAAGCCCTGTAGACAAAATTCACCCTAATAGAATTGTGCATAAGGGGCTGCAAATCACGATGTATAGTTACACAGGGGAGAGCTTGTCAAAACCAGTATTGTTGGTCGGTAGTTCTATTCACAGTATTAAACCCATCAGCAAAGCCACTTTGGGGAAAATGTGAACATTATCAAAGAACAGTAAATTAGCAAGAAATTAAAGCATATACCCTTGCATTTCCAAAACAAAAGATCCCTTCATTAAAAACCTTTCATCAGTGGTTTAATATTCATAGCAGTAATTTGCATAACTAAATCAGTTTTCACTGATGAGAGACGACCAAAGTTTTTTCACTAATTTCTTTTTTGAATGAGCTCTCTAATTTTTTGATTAAAATTTCACACCAGTAGTTGAGCAGAATTGAATACACGGCTTAGCCATATTTGCAAGTATCATCCTTTAAAACTCCAGATTAAATGTTACTTCTTAGGAGGGAAGGTATTGTTTAAATAGCTTTGTTTACCTTAACTGCATATATCTTTCTCGGCTTGAAATTTAGCCCTTGTGTGAGAAAACTTTATAAACAGCAGATTCAACTTGGTGTGGTTGAACTTGTTTCTTATAGGTAGGTGTAAAGTAGCCATTGTGATCTACTACTAATTAATACAAGCCCTCCTCCTGTTCGGTAGTCTTGCAAAGTGATTCTTCTGTAAAGGAAAGGAGGTTTCTGACAAGAAAAGAAGGCCAGTTGTTCATACCCTGGAGGCAGCAGCCGGAGCTGGATATTGGCTTCACTGAATCCTCATTGTGTCCCCGGGATGGCTACATATTCTGAAAACTCAAGATGAAACAGAGTGGTGTTGATTTACAGTACTTGGGCACTGTTCACCTGATGCATGTTAGTATTCTAGCAATTTAATCTGATTTGAACACAGATTTACAGTACAGTGGGTAGAGTGCATGCCGTCTACATCTAGGGAGTTACAGTGTTTGTTTTCTTCTCTCTTTCAACCACGGGGGCTCAAAAGCACTTTTTTTGAGGGGAAGAAGGAAAAAAGTCATAGACTATAATGAACCATGGGCAATTTTTATTTTTAAAAACTATGTAAGTGGAAATATTGGTAGGAATGGGTACACTGCCTTCTCTGGAAGAAGCTGTTCTAAACCAGCCTGATGGTTTCGGGTGATTCCTTAATGTCTTAACTGATACCATTTCTTCATACCCAAACTAAGCAACTTAGTTATTGACATGAAAAAGAAGACCTTAGGAATAGGGTTTTGAAAAGTACTTATGACACATACCCTTGCAGTCCTTCCGCCAGTTTTTTGTGTTTTTTGGGGACCTGTTGAGCACCCAGGATTTCGCTTCTCCTTTGTGAGAGGCCTGAAGCAAGACCTCTGTGTGCTGTGGATTCCATACCTGGCCCTCAGTGCCATTCTTATCCAGTAGTTACCTGGCTGCATAGGGCAGCCACTTGGACTTTAGAGCACGTGAGATTATTTAGACCAGAAAAAGTCAAGTTAATTTTTTCTTCTCATTGAATTATCCAGCCAGTACTCACCTGTTAACTCTGTGTAGCCCACACCTCATCAGTGGCTCAGTTTAATATCTTTGATATTAACAGGGAGAGATCCCATTTCATGGAGACTTGATTTAGGGAACAACTTTTTTACTCCCCCAAGAATATATCTACTTCTCTTTTCACTGTCCATTTCTTTTAAACAAAAGTTTCAGTGCACACATGGGCTTCTGGAAGGATCAATAAAATAATAAGGAACAAAGATAGGGAAGAAGAATGGCCCATAGAGACTAGGCTGAGATTGGACAGGTGGCAGAAAAATTGAGACAGAAGGAACATTACTGGAAGGCCTGCTGTTTGTGGGGTGTGTGAAGTGTTCTTTGAAGAGAGAAGACATTGTGGGGGTGACCCCACCACCCTTCCATAGAATATGGTCTTGAACAGATGTAGGGTCACTCTGAGCTCAGAAAGCAACCTCTTCCATCCATACGTCATGGTGCTGTGATGATAGCCCAGCCAAGGATGCTTAGAAACCGCCACAGTCGAAGGTGACACTGGCATGAGATGAGGCCAAGTTGAGGAGGACAGTCCAGAAGCCACTGTGAAGAGTCTGCAAAGCAGAGTTGCAAATGCATTTTCTTTCTTTTCCATTTTTATTCCAGTTTCATAACTTCCTGTGACACTTCCGGGAGACTGTGCTTCTTCTACAGTAGTGTGTGGAGTAGGGAGCATCCGGAAGTCTTGTTTGATAAGTGCAGGGTACTCAATTGAATTTTTCAGTGGAACATGGGAAATAGAAGATAGTGGGGCAGTGAAACACTGGCATTAAGGGAGGAACACGTTGCAAATCTGACTAGAAAGGCAAGATGGATGTTAAGCTGTAGTGACCATCTGAAGGTCATTGGTGTGGTTTCTCTTACCTTGCACAGAGGCAACTGGTTTGAGCTGGCTCAGTCCCCTTAATGATTCAGTGCTGGTGCCCCTAACAAAAGTCACATTTGCCTTTGGAGTTAAAGCTTTAGCACAAAATTGGCCACCAGACAGAACTTCTATTGAGCCCCAGTGTTGTGTCCATTTTCGTTGCAGATGAGGGTGTTGACCTGGCTGGTGGCTTGAATTCATACCTGCACTGATTTTCCAGACCTGAAGAAACTCTTAGATTGCAGCACCATTGATGCCTGGCGCTTCTAGTCTCTGACACCCTGCCAGCTCAGGAAAGATTTCATAATTAAAAATGTAAAAATGTTAATTACCTGAAGATACTTCCTGATGGGTAGCACTGATCAGGAGGGAAATTGATGGTATTAAAACAGGGAAAATTATTAGATTAAGCAATATTCATGGGAGATGTGGCTCATAAGAGCTCTGTGTGTGGTCAGGCATGTTTGGTGATGTTTTCTACGTTGTGTTTTATTGGTAGAGGGGAACATGTTGAAGAAAATGTGATGAAGTGAGTTGATAAGAAAGAAGGGCAAGTCTTCCTGGTCAGCAAAATGTTTGTAGATGCAGGAAAAATGCAGGGAGGAAAAGAATGAGACTCACTAGGTCACAGGAGGAAGTCGAAGAGGAGCTGTTTTTGGGATTGGGTGGGGACAGCCAGGATGTTGCATTTCCAGCTGGTATGGATGGTGCGTGCTGAAGACATATCACGTGCTCTGCTGAGTTCCTGGCTGCCTGGCAAACAAGTACAAAGGGACAAAAGGTTCAGAATTTAGGCCAAATCATCTGTTGCAACTGCTTAGCTCTGCCACTGTAGTTCAAAGGCACTATATGCATTTCTTGTACAAGTGCTAATGCTGTGTTCCAAGAAAACTTAAATTAAACTTAAAGTTTGAACTTAAAGATACAAGTTTTATGTAGGATGAATCATAATTTGACCATTTGATAATGTTAACTCTTTTCTTATCTTGAGAATGAAATTTGGCTTGCAGAATGTCATTTGCAATGTCTGCTATAATGGAATAATCTAGAACTTTAATAACTAAATACCTTACTTGATCAGTTCTATTTTAAATTGTAGAAGTTGAGCCTGTGACATTATTTGGACCAAGATATCTCAAATCACGAGAAGGTCTCATTAATAAGATGTTTCAGTGGGATAGAGGTGACAATTCAAGTTGAACAATTCCAGCCAATAACTCAAGTTGAAATTAAATAAGAATCTCTGAAAATTTGAATAATAATCTTATGAAATTATGCCATTTTATCTGATTGATATCATTTAAATAAGTGCTTACTTGAAACATTCATCTGTTTGCTGAACAAATATTAATTGAGTGTTTCATTGTGTATCATTCACTGGTTGGGAACTGGTGATCCAGCTGTTAGGACTTTAGGCAAACCTTTTGCCTCGTGAAGTTTGCAGTCTGACAAGATAGACTTATGCTAGACAAATACAAATCCAACCTATATCATTGTAAATTTGCTAACTGCCTTTTAGTAGAAAACTAAGCATTGTACCTTTCTGGATACCTATCATGGACAGTATATCAACTGCTTGGTTGGTCAGGGGACTGGATCAGCATTTGTAATTTAAAAATGATCCACTCAGGTGGACTTGTAGAACTGTCGCATGTATGGGACAGAACAACTTGATTATTTCCTTCCAGCCTTTTATACCCAGGGACAAATCAGGACCCATGCTTAGGGAGAACATTTTAGTGGATCTTACAGGTGATCTGTGTGAGGTCTTAATTATGAATATAGGTGTGTCTCAGCCACTAAGTTTAGCAGCCCCCTGATAAAGGACCTCTGACTTGATTATCTTAAGTTATGGTACTCAGTCTTATGTCTTCCTGGAGCAATCTGGAGGCCTTCCTCCTGGGTCTGATCAAAGTGGCATTCTGCCAGTATTTACAAGAGGTAAGAGAAGGTTTCTTGTTTTCCCTGAGTCAGGAGAAATTTTCTAAGGAGAGACTGCAAACTGTATCCCCACAGGTATCCGAATTTCTAGCTCCAACACCTGTCTCTGCACCTAGGGCCTTTCCTTCACTGCCTCCTCCTCTGCCAGGGGGAAGTTCTACTGGCCAACGTGTTAAGTAAAGCAAACCTGAAGTGCTTGGGAATGAATACCCACTCCAGCTCCAGCAAGGATTTTAAGAACTGATGTATAAATACTACCCCCCCCCCCCCAACCACCACCTTGCCCCTCAAGTGGAATACCAGCAAGGTATCTTTTTTGCATCTCTTCCCAGAATTTGTTATATAGCTTTTAACCTCTCATTACCAATCTTGGTCAGTGGTTTGGAAATTACAGATGGACATAAGGAGTATTACAACAGCTTATGGGTTAGTTGATGGGATCAGGGAAGCAATATTTAAACTGACAGTAGGTTGATAAAATAAGGCCTAGCCAGGTAGCAGAGAGCCAGGGATGTGCACACATGGGAGGGGAATCCCAGGTAGGAGTACCAACAAGGCACCAGGCAGTGTAGGGCCCAGGTGTCTGCCCAATGCACAATACCTAAGCACTGTTCCAGGTAAGGGGCACTGAGGTCTCTGGGACATCAGGGTCTCTACTTCCAGGAAGTTGAAGGTTGGTTGATTTCAGACTCCTACATACAATTTCTGGAATGTGCCTAGATCTTTCTATTTTTATGTTATCATTCGACTTTCTCAACTTGCCCTAACAGTTACCCAGGAAATGTAGGAAGGGGAAATCTTTGGTACATACAATGTCTTGCAGAGGAGTTGCCTATTCTTGAAGACATTGGGCATCTTGGTTCTTGGCTTATTGCTGTTTCTCCAGGTCAGAAGGCAGTGGTGGCGGTACCCAAGAAAACAAAAACCTGTCATTTCCCAAGTGGGGGAAACCTGTCCACTGTGTAAGAGGCACTGATGAGAACCTGAGTCAGGGTCACCTGAAATCTTGCCACCCAGCAGCTCCACACTGGTGATGTTCATGTGCAGATTTCTGTGTGTTTCCTGCATGAACACATATCCATATGTGGACATACATGGAAGCAGGTATATGTGGTCATCAAAAACTAAGTATGTTGAGATGTCACGCTTTTGACTAGTCTATCAAGAAGATGCTCTAATGTCAATGATTAGAAATCTGCATAGTAATTTTGGAATATATAAAAATATCCTGTGATAGATTTATGTACCTTTTTTTGCTATTATTGACAGAGCTCCAAGCAATGGCCAAGCATGTTGAGTTGGGGCTACATTCAGCTCCCTCAGGCTTGCCTTGTAGATGTGCAGCCCACTCAGAGGCTATGTCTGTACAAACCTCTTCCCTACTACATTCTTTTCCATCAGCTATGTTTAAGATTGCTTCTCCCCTGCATTATTAGCTCCAGACAGCATGTATTCTTTTGATCATGAATAAGTTGTAAAATTAGCAAACACAATTTGAGTGCTTATGGTTTGCCAAGCTCTGAGTTTAGTGCCATTGTGCAGTGACTCAGTTAGCTCACTGTGGCTGGTGGAACAATGCCCCCCTAAAGATGTCCAGATCCTAATTCTCCATCTGTGCCTATGCCACCCTACACAGGAAAAGGGACTTTCTAGATAGGAATAATATGAGGATGTTGAGACAAGAAAATTATCCTCTGGTGGGGCCCAAGGCAGTCACAAGGGTCCTTGCTGGAGGGAAGAGGGGAGCAGCGAGATTGAAAGATGCTGCCCTGCTGGCTTTGAAGGTTAGATGCTGACACCCGTAGAACCTGAAAAAGACAAGGAGGTTCAGCTCTGGAGCCTCCAGAAGGAATACAGCCCTGTGACACCTTTGATTTATATACCCGAGAAGGCTGATTTGGATTCTGACATTCAGAACTGTACCCTAGTAAGTTATATTGTATGTAAGGTACTGTGTCTGTGGTGACTTGTTCTAGCAGCAGTAGGGGAATAATTCTTTCATATGTGATCCTCTGGTGTAGACTCTGTTTTAATTTCTACTTAATGGAAGACACTGGTTTGTTTAGTATGGTAAAGAAATGGGGCTAAATTAAGACAATGAGATTTCGTATCATTTGCAGCACATCTAGCAAAGGGCCAAGCTGACGGGGCTGAAAGTTCAATTATCTGAGATTTAGTGTCAGACAGACTTTGGTCTATTTCATATTACCAGCACACCTGGCCCAAAATGCCATCTCATTCACATCTGCCCTTCTTCAGTTTTATCTTTTCATGTGTTTATTTGCCATTTGTACTTTTTACGATTGATTTTATTCTTATTCTCATCGACTTTTATTAATTTGTATGAGTTTTTCATATTTTGAGGATAAAACTATTATCTGACATGTTTCAAATATATTTTTTCTATTTTTAATCTCTTAATTTTGTTGAAAGCGTGTTTCTCTGTGCAAAAAGTTTTCTTTTTGTAGTTTCTAAGCATTTTATAGAAAAACTTACCTTTTATGATTTCTTGTCGAATTAAGATTAAAAAGATAATCTCTACCCTAAGATTGCAAAAATCCTTCTCATGTTGTCTTTCTCCGTAAATTAAGGGTTTATTTTTATATCTTTAATTCCTGTGAACTTTATTTGGGCAGACTGTGATGGGTAGAGATTTAAATTATTATTTTTTTTCCTGGGGTCATAGGTCAGTAACTAAAGTACTTGTCTAACATGCATAAAGCCTTGGGTTTGAGTCCCAGCACTGCCTAAAGATTAGCTAGTGTGGGGGCGCACCGAGGCAGGAGGGTTGCCGTGACTTGGAGTCCTCTTTCCTGTCTGAACCCCTGCGCGTCCTTGGATCAGTGCTGCATAGTGTATGCTGTTATCCCCTGTGCTGCCTTGCCTGCACCAGGCTCTGGCCTGACTCACTGCCCTGTGATAATGTCCTGATGTGCAGTGAAGGGGTGAGCTGGTATGCATTCCTAACTTCCTATTTCTCCTTTCAGTTAACTAGGAGCTGATCTTTATGTCTCCCTGGATTGTGTTTTTGTTATTTTATATCTTTTGGGGTTTTATACCAAATAACTTTTGGTACATCTGTCACTCCCTTGTTTCATTTTAGTAAGTAAATTACCTCATTTTTTTCTTTTCTTGTGTCCATTTTTACCATAATTATGAAGTTGGGACTTCTGGTTAAGATGGCTGTGGAATGGTCGACCATAATTATCAAGTTGAAAATTTTTTTACCTGGCAATTCAGTGGCTAGTACCATGTTCATTTTCTAGGTAACCAGTCGCTGTTCTCGTTCCCTGTATCTTTTTAAATAAAGTAGCTTTGTTATTTAATGATTGAGAAATTCCTACAGGATTGTTAAAATTATCAGACAACATTGGAAGATATTAAGAAATGAAAATCACACATCGTCTTATAAGGTGTGGTAAAAATACAGTATGTGTTTAAATAAAAAATTGCTACAGTAAAAGATACGTTGCTGTTAATCCTTCTCAGAATACCATCTCCTTTTGAGCACACATTCTTACCACTTTTTGTAGCAGTTCTGGAAGTCAGTCTGTGTGTGTGTGTGTGTGTGTGTGTGTGTGTGTGTGTGTGTGTGTGTGTCTTTAGTAGCTCTGTTGTGGCTGCCCTGATATCCTGAATGGAATCAGAACACTTTTCACGATTTCTTGGACTTTGGGGAAGAGGCAGAAGTTGCACAGTGCCAAGTCTGGCAGTAAGATGGATGAGGACATGCCATGTTTCGGTAAGCCCACCCTCTCGTTGGATGGCTCTGGGCAACAGCACCCATTGTAATTTTGGTCATGCTTCTTATAGGGACTCATGGAAGGGCTTCGAGAACTGCTTCAGGAAGTGGTAGGAGCAATGGAATGAGTGTTTGAAGTAAGGGGATGTATTTCACAGGGGGTTTATGGCAATGTGTCTTTTAGTATAATACACTTTTAAAAAAATTAGTCATTCATTGTATTTTTCCATTATCCCTTATATTACCCAGAAATTGGTATCAGTTTGTGGTGTAACTTAGAGCTTCTGAGTGTTTACCTGGGTGACTCGGTCTCATGCTGTGTGGGTGTATTTTTTGTTTGTTCAATAGATTTCTTAGGTGTCTCTTCATAAAAATAAATATAAATGTATATATTCATTCCCAATCAAAACATAATTTACAATTTTTTGTCTACTCTTATTAAGTATTAATTCTGTTTCTATGTTTTAATTTTTCAAAAGATGCTGCTAGAATCATTCTGAGTCTGTTATTTCTTTGCTGAGTGTCTCCTATTTTTTGTTCAAAGGGGTTGATATTTCACTGGCTTGTGTCACATATTGTCAAATGAACTTTTGGCAGTGTTACTAGGCACAGTGCTGCATGCCTGCAATTCCAGCTCTTTGGAGGCTGAGGTAGGAGGATCACAAGCTCTGTGACAGTCTTTGTGACTTAACCAGACCTTGTCTCAAAAAAAAAAAAAAATAGTGCTTGTGGATGCAGCTTGATGGAAGAGTTCTCTGCATTTAGTCCCTAGTACTGAGAAGTGAAAAAAGAGGTCGTGCCATTTTGTATTCCCCAGCACCCCGGAAGCCTCTTCCGCGTCCTCCATCCTATTTAGTACTGTCCCGTCTTGGATCTTTGACAGTTAGGTAGGTGAAAATGGTATCTCATTATTTTTGTTTATCTTTAATGGGTTGTTAGGGACGTTGACCATCTTTTGACCATCACCTACCAGTGGTGTTTCTTTTATAGTCAAAGCTATATGTTTTAATGAGATAGAGAATGAAATGGTGTTGGCTGATGTTCCTCTGAGTTAGGATATGAGAAGAATGTCACATTTCTATATGCCAAATCCTAGTGTGGCTCGTGTTGGGGAGACATGAGATGTTGAACGTTTCTCCTGAATCAGCAGGAGCCCACGGGCTCTACCTGATCAGCTGAGCCTCCTGCCAAACTGACTTGACCCTGTATGGTCTTCTTGCTCCTGATGGAGCATTTCCTAGCAATGTTGCTGTAAAGAAACTTTTTTTTTTTTTTTCAGGTAGGATCTCTCTCTCTGTAGTCCATTCTGGTCCTGAACTCACTGTATTGCCCCGGCTAGCCTAGAACTCAGTAATCCTCCTGCCTGAGCCTCCCAAGTGCTGGAGTCACACATGTGAGCCACCACACACAGTTTATGTGGTGCTGGGAAATCAAACTCAGGGTCTTGTGCTCGTGCTAGGCCAGCACTGTAACTACTATGCTGTTCCTCCAGTCCTAAGAAGCATTTGTTTAGTCCCACCTAGCCATCTGAAAGTGGCTTTGTGTGGTGTACTTGGCTCAAATTCAGGACCCCATGCTCCAGTTTGGACCACCCAAAGCAAAGCTCGCATTACAGTGAGATGGGGCGAAGCAGCACTGGCTGTATCAGGTCATGTGACGGTACAGGAAACTCAAGAGGGGGTCCAGGGTTTCCTCTTCTGTCTCCCACATCATGGGGTCTTCTTTGGAGTTATCCACTTGATTTTTAGTTATGAATCCTAATCAAAGTACAGTCTGGACATCAGTTTCTCTATAGGGTTGGAATGCAATTAAGAGTACCATACCGACCTTACAGAACTTTGTGGGAATCCAGTGAGCTGAGGCAGGTGAGGTGCTTGGCACTGTGCCCAGCATGGGCAAGATGAAAGCTTATATTTGCGATTTGGAAAGAATTATTTTGGCGACTGTGTCAATGGCTATAAGGACCCACCTGCGATTTTTTCTTAGGTGTGTGGCCTCAGATGCCTCCTGCAGCACAAACTGAACCCCTTTGAGTGGGGTAAAAGGTAAACATGCCTCCACTGGAGAGGTCATACTCCCTACCTAGAGCATTCTTTTTCAATCTGACCTTAGTGGGTACTATAGGGGCTTCCCATGTTCCAGTCCTGATGTTACGATGGATGAAACCTCTTTTGGATAAATGTGGGCAATAGTGTGTTTTCATTTATGGTGCATACAGAAAAGTCATATGAGCTAGGCAGCTGCGTTTGATTTTTGGGAAGTTATAAGACTTTTTCTCTGGCTCCTTCTGTTATTCTCAGGCTTCATTCTCACCCAAGTGTCCCAGGTGTCTACCCATCAGAAAGTCTAAAGATAACCTCTGTGCAAGTCTGCAAGATAGATTTGCCCTGATTCAAGACCTGAAGAAAAGCCAGGGTGTCTGGGGCTTTGGCATAAAATGTCTTCCTCTGCCTACAACAGATTCGCATCTAATCAAAAGCCTTAATTAAAAAAATTCTCAGGTACTTAATTTGATTTGCTTATTTGCATAATATCGGAGGACAAAAGAAATCTGCTCCACAGGCCCTGCATTTGTGCTGCAGGCCAAGAGATGGCCCCTTGCGACCTGCCCCAACACCGGGGCTAGCCTTGGGAGAGACAGCTGGCTGGCTCAGATCAGAACTGCTCTAGGGAGTGATGGCTGTGCCATGTATGGGGAGAACCTAAAAATGTCTTTGTAGGGAGAAACCTTTGGCTTCCTATTTCAACTGCAGGTTTAAAATGCCCAATTCTCTGAAAGTGGAGTCTTCTTGCCTATATTGTGCCTGGGGTTCAAATGGAATTGGATGTCAGAAGCTCCAGGGACAGACTCGACTGCGGGGAGGTCTGCAGAGCGAAGGAGAGGACTGTGGGAGAAAAGTACTTTGGGGACCTTTTTGGCCAGTCTTGGATGACATTTATAATTGGTCCATTTAGCCTTCGTCAGAGTGCCTTGAAAGTGTCTGTGAACAAAAGTTCACATCAAATTGTCTTAAGGATCAATTACCAAACCCAAAAGGTTAAAAAAAATTCCCAATTCAATTGTATTGACAAGGAGCAAAGTCGCCCTGGGGTTCTCCCTGTCCAGGGAGGTGACCCATCTCCGGTGAAGTGTCCAGCAATGTGATTTCTACCCAGCAGAGGGAGCCCTCGAGTCTTGCGTGGAGTCTTGCCAGCAACAGAGAAAGGGGGCTGGAAAACTTATTTCCCAAATAGGCAGCTTTAGGTCTCTGAAAACTCCTTACCTTATGCGTTCAATGCTATTCATTAAACGGAGTAAAACCGGCCTCTCAGAACTTTGAACAAATGTTTGTGTCCGTTTTATCATTTAAAAATCCCATTTGATAAGAGTATTTTTTCCCTCAAATGGCCTGAGTGATAGCTCTTAAAAGAGCTCCATTTCACGTCTTTTAATTTTGAATTATTCTCTTATCTGTAATAAAGCACCAGTCAAGCACAGAATTAGTATTCTGGAAGAAAGGACTTAATGAGCTAAAACATTTCTATCTGGGGTAAGGAGACCATCTTATCTTGCGTAAGTGTTTCACAAGAAATTTGCCGGGTAAGAGGAAGACGAGTATTTGGTACGACTAAATGGAAAAGAAAAATATGTCGGTCTCATCTTTTTTCCCGGGTGTACCATAAGGCAGTTTGCGTGGCAATGCCTAAATGGAGGGCAAGTTCAGTACTGAGCACTTGGCGCAAAACTCTGGCTCTTCCTTTCAGCTAGGCTGGGTTCTTTTATTAACAAGAGTGAAGCAGAAATGTAGCCTTTTTTTTTCCTCAGGTATGTTTCTGGCATCCAATGCTCCATAATATATCATCATCTGCAGCAGGCGACTTTGGAAATAGCTGGCGATTGGCAACTTAATTGCCCTTGAATATACAACGCAGGCTTGTGCAGAGTGTTCGGGAAGAGGACTGCCAACAGACAGTGAAATGAGAGAGAGCGGCCTCCTGGGCCAAGTCTGGGCTGAAGTTTTAAGGAAGAAGGAAAAGAAGAGGAGGCTGTAAATGGAAGTTTTAGCAGTTTAACAAGTGCTTGTCACTCTATGTTAGGCTCCTACTTACAGGAGCCTCCTGGAGTAGAAGCCAGCAGCTACCATATGGACGAACAGAAACTCCGAGTGTCATCCAAATACGTGCTAGTTCACTCTCTCTTTGAATTATAGATACAAGAACGATTGTGTGTGTGTGTGTGTGTGTGTGTGTGTGTGTGTGTGTGTGTGTGTGTGTGTGGTACTGGGGATGAAGCCCAAAGCCTACATATTGATCTATATCGCCAGCACACTTTTATTTTGGATTTTGAGATGTGGTGTCCCTAATTTGTTAAGTTCCCCAGGCTTGAGCTTGAACTTGTGATCCTTCTGCCTCAGCCTCCCAGACTGCTGGAGTTAACTTCTTTTAAATACACACTATCCAGTAATGGTTTCATAGTGAAGTGTAACTGTGATGCATTTTTATAAAGTCACAAGAAAGATACCTCAGGTTAAATGTTTATACAGCAGGATCGTGATTACATGGCTGTCGGCTACTGAAACTCGTCAGTGCTCCTCCGTGTTCAGTAGTACTAGTCTTGGGTGGTTATGAATGCTAACATACTTTAATATTCTGGTAAGTATCCAAGGCACAGGAAATGACAGTGACAAGCAAGAACTTGAGCAGGAGGCACCTGAGCTGCAGACAGTCTTGGCCATTGAGTCTGTCATTCATTTCACAGTAAGAAGTCCTCGTGATACTTCTGAAAATGGTTTCTCAAATGACTGTACCATACAGTGGTTTGTGTGCCTTCTTGTATGTGTCTGGCTGTATGACGTTCTAACACGTTGTGTAGGGTCATGTGATCACACCGTATCAGGATTCAGAATATCCCCCACCCCTGCCTCCTGCCATTCCCCTGCAGTCTCCCCTCTTCTGCCCTGAGCCCCAACAGCCACGGATGCTCTCTAGCACCACAGCCCAAGCTTTCAGAGGATGACAGGTATCTAGAATCAGTTTGTACATTTCTGAGATTGGCTTCCTTCACTCAGAGGGTGACTTTGAAATTCCACCTGGGTGCTGGGCATGCCAGGAATTTGCTCCTTTTTCTTTCTAGCTCCTGTTCATTGTGATGTCCCACTTATTATTTATCACCCATTTATTAGTTGAGTACTTTGGGGATGTTTCTGGTTTTGCGTAGTCATGAATATAGCTGCTGTCAATATTTGGATGTGTATGTAGGT
>PVKB01006464.1:0-61141 GCA_004027205.1 Ctenodactylus gundi | reverse complement strand
CCGCCCCTCCCGGCCGCCGTCCCCCGCCCCGCCCCCTTCCGCCCCGCCCCCTTCCGCCCCGCCCGCGCCGCCGCCATGTGACGGGAAGCAGCTGATGGCCTCTCCGGGCGGCGGCCGGCGCGGCGGGGCCGGGGCCGGGGCCGGGGCCGGGGCGGGCGGCGCGGGGGCGGCATGAGGGCCGGCGGCCCGGGGGGCTGAGGCGCCGCCGCCCGCCGCGCGCGTCCTCCATGGAGGCCGGAGGTGAGTGAGGCGGGAGCCGGCTGTCGGGCGAGCAGCAGCGGAGTCGCCGCGGCGGCGGGAGCGGGGCGCGGGCCGGCGGGGACGGGGTGCGCGGCGGCGCCCGGCTTTGTTCCACTTCCGCTGTCCGCGGCCGGGCTCCCCGCGGGGCGACTCGGGGGGTGGGGAGGGGTCCCCGCGGGGCAGCGCGCGCGGGGCGCGGGGAGCAGCTGCGCACCAGCAGGCGGCGTGTCCGCGCTCGCCCGCCACCCCCACTCGGGTCTCCGTGTTGTCCCCGCGAGGTGAATAATCGCAGTGTCGCCTCTGTGGCCGCTAGGCAGAGTGCCCCCCAAACTTGCCTTTCCTGCCTCTGCGTTGGACGCCGTGTTGGAACTCTCTCCGGAGCCGCTCCCACTCGGGACTGAGGCTCAGTGGGAGCGGGGTGGGGCCGGGCACGGACGATGAGCGAGTTTAGGTCCCCCGTGGGCGAGGTCCGGCGCTTGCCGTGTCCTAGTTAACAGCTGAAATGTCGGGAAACTGTGTTTGTCAGGATATTGGATGGACTTCCTGGGAGCCGCAGTGCACACCCTGTCGCAGCCGGGCCAGGTGTGTTCGGCAAAGGCCGGTTCCTTTCAGGCACCTGCCAACCCGCCTTGCCCCGTGCCCCACCTGTGCAGATCTCTGGGTGGAGTTGAGTTTATTTTCAGAGTCTTTAAACTGCTCAGTTTTAAAGATTCTTAAGTTTTCATAGATTTTTTAAAGTAATGATTCTTTTTATAACTTCCGCTGTCTTTTCCATTGATTCCTTGTAATTAAGTTTGAAAGCAGCCTGTAAGCTAGCCGCTTTTTGTAACAGGAGTTTGTACGCAGAGCTGTTGAGGGCTTCCAACATAGTTTTAAAAAGAAATAAAAGGCCAGAGAGAAGGTTGCCGAGTTGTATGTTCTTTTCAAACTAAATAAGGTCTATTGTGCAGAGATTACAGTGAGCAACAGTACAGATCTTCTCAACAGTGGCTAGAATTTATTTATTCAGTCAACAAATGTTGATTGACTCCTAAATTGCCTCAAGGGTCAGTGCTGGCCAATAGAATTATAATACAAGTCACGTGTGCAATTTAAAATGTTCTAGTAGCCACATTAAAAAATAAGAAAAAAGAAACAGGTGCATTTAATTTAAAACCTGTCAGGGCTGGGGAGGTAACTCAGTGGTACAGCACTCGTTTACCATGTGCAAGACCCTGTCTGCACCCTGCAAATTCAAACTGTGTTTCAATATAACATATTTAAAATATTATCATTTCTGTCGGATTTGTTTATATAATCAAATATAGAGGGATAAAGTCTTTTTTGTTGTTGGAAGTCTTCAGAATCCTTCATATATTTAATACTTAACAGCTTATCTCAGTTTAGACCTGCCGCATTTCCAATGACCAGTAGCCACGTATGGCTTGTGTGTTACTGTATTAGATTAACCATCCCACAGCAGTGAGGAGACAGACGAACTCCGAACTCCGGTATGTCAGGGGAAGAGGTAAACCAAAAATACATAAAAGCTACATGAAAGCAATCAGGAAAGTCTGAATAATGATAACTAGTTAATGAAAGTAACTAGGTTGCTTTAGCTATTGAGGCCAGGAAAATTTCCCAGAAGATGACATGAGCTAGGAGCTCCGGGGTATAGCTAGGTAAGAAGAGCACTTGCCTAGCAAGTCCAAGGTCCTTGCTTCCATCCCCTAGCACCAGTGGGTAAGCTGAGCATGGAGAAGCATATCAATAATCTGGCACTTGGGAGGCTGAGGCAGGAGGATTATTTTGAGTTTGAGGCCGGCCTGGGCTACTAAGTGAGTTCAGG
Organism: Ctenodactylus gundi; assembly: GCA_004027205.1. Taxonomy (NCBI): domain Eukaryota; kingdom Metazoa; phylum Chordata; class Mammalia; order Rodentia; family Ctenodactylidae; genus Ctenodactylus; species Ctenodactylus gundi. The sequence continues at coordinate 59,073 of PVKB01006464.1, read as the reverse complement.
ACCAGCCTGGACTGAAGGGGAAAAAAGAAAAACGATGACGTGAGTCAGGGAGCCCTGTGTGATGTGACTGAGTAGCCCGCCAAAGCTTTCCAGGCTGGTGGGATAGTTCATCATGCAGAGGGCCGGTAGCAGGAAACTTCTCTGAACGTCCTGCCATCTCTGTGTTAAGGCTGATGATCTTACACAATAAATGTTTCTCCAGCAGGGGTGGGTGGTGCAGGCCTGTAATCCCAGCACTTTCGGAGCTCAAGGCAGGAGGATTCCAAGGTTGAGGCCATTCTGAACGATTCAGTGAGACTAGTCTCAGAATCAGAAATGAAAAAAAAAAAAAAAAACAGGCTGGGTTGTAGCTCAGATGTAGCTACACACACGCACTCTCTCTCTCTCTCTCTCTCTCTCTCTCTCTCTCTCTCTATTTTCTCTCTTTCATTTCATCTAGATTGTCGAAACATACGCCATTGTTTGACTGGAAAACTGAAAGGGTTGGGGAGGACTGGGGACTTGTGGGTCAGAAAGCATAAAACCTCAGTTAAGACAAGTGGAATAGATTTTAAGATTATCTGTTGTGCCCTATGGTGACTACAATTTTATTTTATTTTATTTTGGTACTGAGAACTGAAAATAGGGCCTTTGCCCTTTCCTGCGAGCTACATCCCTACCCCTTTTTAATTGCATATTTGAGCCAGGCCCTTGCTAAATTGCTCAGGCTGGCCTTGAACTTGGGATCCTTCTGCCTGCCTCAGGCTCTCACAGTGCTGGGATTACGGGCCTGCTCTACCAGGCCTGGTTGGTAACTATAGTTAATACATAACAGTATATTGTTGGCTTGAAAACTGCTGAGAGTAGTATTTTTTGTATCCTCCCCACAAAAAAATGATAAGTATGTGCTAATTAGCTTGGTTGAGCTATTGCACAAGGCATGCATATGTCAAAACATCATGTGGTACACTGCATACAATATTTGTCCATTAAAGAAAGAAGAAAACCCTGGTCCATAAGGCAGTGAAGAACCAGGAAGAGACATTGCTTGTACAATTCTGGATGAAGCTGGATCCTCTCGGCTGTGTTTTGTTTTGAAGTTGTGCGCTAATTATGGTTTGCTTTTCTAGTAGCCAAGTTTAGTTTGGGCCCAGACTCCAAGAGACAGGAGTCACTGGGTTCTTTCTTCTTTTAGCTGTTGGATTCCTGAACCTGAAATAGCAAGAGATTTAATTCCTAAATCACAGAAATAGAGTGTGAATTCTGGGTAGGGCTGGTGTTTAAGAAAGAGTTTATGAGAGATATTTGGCCTAACCATTATTATAGTTTAAGGGGCTTCATTTTATTTCTGTTTAAAGAATTGCGTCATGGATATTTGTTCACCAAATATTTACAGGCTGCCAGGAACCGGCTGCACAGGAGGTAACACAGAAGGTCCCGCAGTTGAGGGGACATCCTGGTTAAGAGATACAGGATAACCAAGTGGTGATGAATTCCACAAAGATTGTGAAGAGCCGTTGTGAAGGATATTGGCTTGGGGTCATAGAAGAGCTCCACAAGGAGTTGTCGCCCGGATCTGAATGAAAATAAAGTACTAGAAGAGGCATTCCTGTGAAGGGAATTGCTGGGCCCTCAGGTCAGAACTAATTGAGCATATGCAAGAGGAAGGCAGCCAGGGTACCTGGAGTGGGGCAGGGAATGGAGAGATACAAGCCAGGGGGGAAACTAAGGCAGGAGCAGGTAATGCAGGACTTTCAGGGCAGGGGGTGGAGTCTGGGGTTGATCACTCTGGGAGGTGAGGAGCGCAGGTGATTGAAGGTAGACCAGATGCAAGGAGAGCAGTTGGAAGCTCCGTGGTGGGCCAGGTGGGGAGAGCGTGCTGTGTAGATTAGAGTGGCAGCTGCGGAGGTGGCCAGAAGGTAGGTCTGGCAAGGCCTGTGGAAACAGACTTGACCCGACTTGCTGATGGCTTTGGCTTGGGAGGTGAGAGAGAACCCCAAACTGCAGGAGGACGCATCATGCATGCATTGTGGGAAAAGTAGACCAAGGGTGAATATTACCAGGATGCCCTCAAGAAGTTCTCGTCTAGGTCACTTGAACATGTGCCTTTGGATCAGTCGGTGCGAGTAAATATTTGACCACATCGGTGTTTCTCATCTTCAGCACTATTGACGTTTTGAGCTGGGTAATTTTTTGTGGGTGAGACTGCCCTGTAGGATGTTGAGCAGGGTCTCCAGCCTCCACCCACCAGGTGCGATACCCTCGCTTCTGAGAGTGGAAAAGGCCCCAAGATGTTGCCACATGCCCTTGAGGGAAAATGGTCCCCAGTGAAGCACCCCGGAGTGAAGACATTAATAGATGGGGGCTTATGTCGCAATAGGAAAATACCCAGAAATAATGAGATGGAAGAAAATCTGGTGAACTCCTGTGTGACATCTGGAGACCTAATTTGGATTTACCTTCTTACCGGGGGAATGTTCACGTACACAGAGTTGTGTTCATCTAGAAGTGTGTTTGTGTAAATGAAAAGGATCGCACACATGGACACGTGGACGGGTTTCTCAAAGAAGTTGCCCGGGTCTACACAAATATCGATTTATAGTTTCATTTCTATTTTCTGCAGTGCTGGGGATTGGACCTAGGGCGCTTCACCCCTGAGCTCAGCCCCAGCCCTTTTTATGTTTCGTTTTGAGATGGTCTTGTTAAATCACCCGGGCTGATCTCCAGCTTGCTGTCCTTTTGCGTCACCTCAGTCTCCCAAGCAACTGGGATTGCACTGAGCCTGAAAACAAACACCAGGTTAGACTTACTACATTAAAATACAGAATGCCATGTAGAACCTCAGGGCTTGGTATGATTCGCATTTAAAGTCAGGTTTTTTTTTTTTTTTTTTTGAGACAGGGTCTCCTGCAATCCAAGCTGGTACTGAACTCATTATGGAGCTCAGGCTGACCTGAAATGGGTGGGAATCCTTCTGCCTCTGCCTCTCAAGTGCTGGGGTTACAGGCGTGTGCCACCACACCCTGCTTATGTGGTACTGGGGAATGGAACTCACCCTTGAGCTTGCTAGGCAGGTGTTTTGATCTCTGAGCTATTCCTCCAGCCCTTAAAGTCAATTTTTAGTGGCATGCCAATTTTGTAAAACAAGATGCACCTATGCATTTTTCTATATGAGAAAATATTTATATGTATATGTATACATATATGTATACACAAGTATGTGCATCTTTACCATCTGTTTCATTGATTGCAAGACATCACAGATTGTTACCATTATGTCATTGAGGAAAAAATGCCTATTTATGAGAAGCCTTTGATCATGAGATGTATGTTATTTCATCAAGGTCAAAGTATAAGACAGTGTACAGAAATGTATCTTAACCTATATGAAGCTTAGGTTGCCTAAATTAGTGTTTACCTGATAATAGTCATAAAAATGTCAAGGTCTGGCATAACTGAAGCAGAACTTGCATGAGGAAATGAACTCATTCAGGATGGAAGCCAGTTTTTGTATAAGTATGTATCACACTTAGAGTGGTCGGAAATCCATTCTGCAGGCCTTTGACTTCCCGGCTTCATAGTCTTCTATTGGAGCAGAAACTTGGGCTCAGTGAAGGAAGTAGCCCTGACGCAGTGCCTGCCCTTCACCAGCTACTGTACTAGGCCCTGGAAGAAGGGTTACTAAACGCCGGTGTCATTGACTGACCGCATCACGAAGCACACGTTAATCCCCTGTGATCACTCTGGTGTGGGGGGATTCATCGAAAGGTTCTGAGTATCTCCCTCTTCACCTCCCCCAAGGTCTGGAATATTTACTCTGCTGAGCTCTTGCACTGATTTTAGATTTTAGCAGCTGCCTTGTGTTAAAAAGAAAAAACTTTACAAATTTTTCTTTAAAAATGGGGGTAAATCTTGGTAGTGTTAAGAATGCTTGGAGCTCAGCCAGTAGACAGCAAAATAAATGGGGTGGAACTCATTTCCGGTTTGATAGTGTGAGATTGGGGATGCTTGGAATTCATTTCCGGTTTGATAGTGTGAGATTGGCGATACTTTTCTGTTACAGATTTAGGCAGGATTCTCCTAAACTGAAAATGGGCCAGGTGTGAATGTGAAACTGGGCGTGGCGAGGAGCCTTGTGTGCCCCGCGGGCCGGAGGGGGCGTTACGGTGCCAGGCCTTGGAAGAAGCGACGCGACGTGCCGCTTTGGCAGGGTCTCTTGGGACTTGGAAATGAACGAGGAGTCTCTTGCCAAAGATCTGGGCACGATGAGATGGTTTAAACCAGCGAGTGTATGTGGAAACGATGGGGAAAGCCTACCGGGCAGTTCTCAGCTAGAATAGGTGGGGTAAGGGTTGACTGCTTAGAATGATAAGGATTCCGAGTGGCTGCGGTTCATCGAGCGAATCTGGGTGACATACCTTTCGCTCCCAAACCTTCTCTAGTCCTGGATTGGTCCCTGTCCACTTTCTGTTCAGGCACTCATAGGAAAAGGAGGCCTCCATTCATTGGTTTTTACCCGTACAAAGGTTACTCTGAGTCATGGTTAACTGGCAGTGGGCAGGGCTGAGGCTGAGTAACCCCAGTGGAATTTGGCTTGTGGCTACTGTTACTGCCCCAGGTCATTTAAATGACAACTCCCTCTGGAAATCGGCGGTATTCCTGTAGTCCTGGGGTAGCTGCAGCCTCCTCAGGTCTGGCGGTCTGAGCGTGAAGGTGTGTTTTTGAAACATGCTGTCTCCCGCCCCAGAAGAACCGCTGCTGCTGGCTGAACTCAAGCCCGGGCGCCCCCACCAGTTCGATTGGAAGTCGAGCTGTGAAACCTGGAGCGTCGCCTTCTCCCCAGATGGCTCCTGGTTTGCCTGGTCCCAGGGACACTGCATCGTCAAGCTGATCCCCTGGCCGCTGGAGGAGCAGTTGTAAGTACTCTGGGCGCACAAAGGAAGGAGGGAGTTTTCATGCTGGGGTCCGGGGGCGCTTTCCAAAATTACTCCCCAAAGTGGGCCTATCAGTTCAGGAACTGAGCGTGAGGATTTCCAGAGTCCCACATTCTGTAGGTGGGTCAGTCACTTGTATCAAGATTGTGTTAACTTGGCTTTTTAAACAGCTTTATGGAGACAACAAAATTGACGTACAGTTCATTCACCTCAGTGTCCGGTGGCTGTTAGCATGTTAGCTCTGGACGTGTATCACAATAATCGACTTTAAACACACTGTCATTATCTCAGAAGGAGACCCAGTTTCCCTTTGGGGACATCCCCAACCCCCCCAGTCTCAGACAGCCACTAATCTGGCTTTTTTTGTGAATGGATTCGCCTTTCGCGAGCATTACATATGCATGGAATCTTACAGTATGTAGCCTTTTCTGATGCGCTTCCGCCAGCGCAGTGTTTCACGGTTCTTCCGTTTTGCTGTACCCATTGATACTTTTTTTTCCAAACGATATCCTGTGGTTCAGAGGTGATAAGTTTTGTTCATACATTTTTTTCCACTGACAGGATATTTGGCTCTTCAAATTTTGGCTATTTTGAATAGCACTTCTGTGAACGTATAGGATTTCTGTGTGTGTGGGGGGGGGGGGTTGAGCTGGGGAAGCATCAGACTTTTTTTTCCGACATGGTGGCCACATTGTATATGTCCTCACCAGTCTACTCAGGCTCCCTGCCGCAGCTGCCTGTTGACTGGTCCAGCGTAGGCATCCCAGTGGGTGTGAGGTGGAATCTCAGGGCTTTTGATTTGCATCTCCCTGGTGGCTGCTGGTCCTGAGCACCTTTTCATGTGCTTATTGGCTCTTCTGTATACTTATTTTTTTTGGAGAAATATCTGTTGGATCTCCCCCCCCCACCACCACCACCATTTACTGACCTGGTTTAGCTTGAGTGCTAAAGTTTGTCTTTCTTTGGGATAGACGTGTCCTGTTTTCTGAGTGTCGTGAGGTCCCAGTCAGATGCCTTGCATCTTTTATCTTCCTATCTCAGGGCAACTCTGTGTCAACATTTATTTATCCACCCAATACTTACTGCGATTTTTTTGCATGACACTTAGGTAGAGAGCCCTTTCCTTGAGAGTCCCATTTGTTTTGTTCAGGCGTTCCTTAAAATGGCATGTTTCATTGGAGCTTTTTATAAGTTCTGTCTGAAACTTGGTGGTTGCTTTGATAACAGATAACACTGAAGCATTTGAAATGCATGTGCTGCACACTGCTAGAGTTGGAGTTGAAGGGTGTGATACTGCGAAGAGTACATTTACACTTCAGTCCCCATTTCTTGGCACACAACTTAACTCCTTGGAATCTCTTAATTTTTTTTTTTTCACCTTTAGCTGCATCCCCAGTCCTTCTTTTAATTTTGAGACAGGGTCTCATTAAGTTGCTAAGTTGCCTAGGCTGTGCTTGATCTCTTGATTAGGCTTTCCCTGAGTGTGGAGATTACAGACATAATTAATCTTGGGTATGTTTTGGAGTGCTCCTGGGTTGACTGATGGCTAATTACGCCAGGTAGCAGTTTCAGACACACTGGTCCCTGGAAAGACCAAGGCAGAATCAAAAGGTTGGGACATTCATGCCTAACCCCCGCAGGGCGAGGGTGAGTTAGGGGTAAGGGGTCGGGGGTGGAAGATTAAGTTGATGTCTACAATGAAGCTTGCTTGTTTGTCTGTTTGTTTATTGGAGATAGGATCTTGCTCTTGTAGTACATGCTGGTAGCCTAGTCTGGCCTTAAACTCACAGCAGTGCCATGAAGCATTTATAAGACAGAAGGGTGCAGGTAGCTTCCGGATGGCTGACCAGGAGGTAGTTCCTAGAAGGTGGTATCCAGACAGGATATATGAACGCTGTGTCCCTCCCACAGCCTTGCCCTGAGCACCTCTTGAGTTGATATTCACAAGTATCTTTTGTACAATCCCTATAATAAACTGCTAAATGTAAACAGTGTTTCCCTGGGGTCTGTGAGCCTCTCCAGCAGATTAGTTGACCCTGTGGAAGGGGGTGGAACTTGGATTTATAATCCTTGAGTCAGGAACACAGGTTAAACAGTTTTAGGCCTTGTGATTGGCATCTGAAGTAGGAGGTCCTTGTTGAGATAAAGCCTTCAATCTCTGAGATCCAAGCCTTCCTGTACTGCAGATAGTTGGTGTCAGAAGTGCACTGAAGTAGAGGAAGCCCCCGCCTATGTCCTCTGCAAAACTCATGCTTATTGGTGGGAGCCCCCCAGGTTTGGTCATAGAAGTGTTTGGCTTTGAGCCTTTAGGAGAAACTGGGTTTGGTTTTCCCCTATACCTCTAAAGGGTATTAATCTGTGTAGTTTCTGGAAGGAAGGATGTTTGGCAAAGTGCATGAAGGAATTTCAGAAAGGGGCCAGCTGTTTACATGTGCTGTTTTTTGTCATGAAATTGATAATATAGCAGTGAAAATATTAGAACTGGCTTAGAGTTCAGTGGTGAGAGAATGGAAATTTGTATTTTTATGTAATGTTTTTACAACCATCAAAGACTGTTGTGTGCTTGTAATCACAATTTTCAGTTTCTTCTAAGATTGGTTCACAGATGGCTATGTCAAGGTCATTCATTGTTTTTGATATCTTTCTTTAAAAATGTGGTATACTAAGAATTAAACCTAATGTTTTTATATTACATTTTATGTTTTTATATCTCAGCATTTTTTCTTGTTTATTTATTTATTTATTTTTTGGTAGGGTTGTATACTTGGGATCAAGCCCTGGGCCTTTGTACTATACTGGGCTTCGTCCCCAGCCTGTTTTTATTTTTTATTTTGAAACAGGGTCTTACCAAGTTGCTAAGTTGTTCAGACTGAGCTCAAACTTGAAGTTGTGACTTAACTTCCTGGAGTGCTAAGATTACAGGCCTGTGCCACTGGGCCAGCCCCCACCCTTTCTGTGTTTTATGTTGAGGAAAGGTCTCCCTCGGTTGTTAAATTTTCCACTTAGGGCTTGAACTCATGACTTCTTCCTCAGCTTTTCGGAGTGTTGGGATTACAGGCATGTGCCACCATGCCCGGCTTATGCTTGGAATTGAACTCTGGTAGTTAGCGTTTGAGTGTAATGCTTGTTAGGCAAGTGTTTTAACCGCTGAGCCATTCCTCCAACCCCAATAATTGATATTAATTAAGTATTTCTACTACTGGCAGAAATAGAGGTTTTAGAAATTCTAATATCAAGTGAAGCTGAGCTGTGCCAGTGTGTTTCCATTCTCTTCAGCTGTCCTTTCCCGTGCTACCCCTTCTCCACCCACAGTGAACCCATTCATTAGTTCATTGGCACTCTCAGAAATCCAGAGTATTTGTTGAGCACTAGGCTAGAGGACCTAGCACTTGTTCAAATTCTAGTTCTGTCCTTGAACTCCCAGAAAAGGCTTTAGTATAGTCCTGTGCTGCTTAAGGAACTGGAATTCATGGTTGCAAACACACTTGAGATTGCTTTGCCCGATAACATTGTAGCTGTCACATAAAATCACCTGACTGAGGGGTTGCTCTGCTCTCAGAACGCATCCTTATTTATTAAACAGTGCATGGTTATATCTCTCTCTTGAAAAACTGAATTCACATTAAAATAAATCATGTAAATGTGCCTTCACCCCTTTGGAATAAAGTGGCTGTAGGTATATACTTTAATTCAGAAATAGAAAGCAGATTTTTTTTTTTCGAGACAGGGTCTCTTGTAACCCAGGCTGGTCCTGAACTCATTGTGGCGCCCTGGCTGGCCTTGGGCTCACTGCATTCCCCTTAGAGCTTGACTTAGTGCTTGCTAGTCAAGTGTTTTAACCACTGAGCCATTCCTCCAGCCCCAGAAAGTATAATTTTATAAAAAGTAAAATGTAACGTTGTAGGTTCCAAACTATTCTACAGAGTACTTCCCGTGACCTGCTTTTCAAGTTCTTCGAGAGACGTCAACCTCAGGTGCGTATATCAGACAGATAAGGGCACCTTGAACAGGCAGCGGGGACAGTGTGTGAACAGACAGACACCGATGGTCACATTCGGGTCGTTTAGCCAGAAACACACATTTCCAGATTTGGCTATTAGACGAGGGGCTAGCAGGCATTTTCTATCAAGGCCTGAATTTTAGGCTTTGTGGGTCACGGCCTGTCCCAGCTATTCATACATGCCAATATAATGTTCGGTGCGTAAATAAGAGTGCCAGGATTCCAGTGAAAGTTTGCTTACAGAAATCAAAATCCTGCAGTTTTCCACATGGATAAGCCCGGAGGGCATTGTGCTAGATGAAGAAAGTTAGGCACAGAGAAACAAATACCACGCGTTCTTACGTGTGGAATCTAAACAAGGTTGAATTCATGGAAAGAGAGAATAGCATGGTGGCTCCCATGGGAGGAGGCGAGGGATGGGGCAGGGAGATGGGGTTCAGAGGCGGCATAGGTTGTAGAGGTCTGTTGTACAATGTGTTCATAGTCATTAATGTGTGTGTTTGAAAATTGCTGTAAGAGTAGGTCTTAAACATTTTCACAACCAAAAGTAAGTATATAAGGGGAGAAATATGTTAATTAACTTACTTAACTGTTGTATAATGTAAACATTTGTGGCACACGTGCATTGTAACTACATACAGATTGGTTTGTCACCTATACAATTGACTTTTTTAAAAACTGACCAAGAGATGTTTGCAAGAACAAAACAGATTGCGGGTCTAGACATAGTTTGCTAACCTCTGGTATAGACGAGTAGAGCCCCTGATCCTCCTATCTAGTTTTACAGGTGAAATGGTTAAAATGTGTAGTAAATTTCACCACATCTTTGACAGAAAGGTGATTTACTTAGAACTTTTTAGAATGGATGGAATACAGATTCATCTTCATAAAGTGTTGTCAGGATCACCCAGAAAAGTGAGATATCCTTTTCACGCTATAACATGGTAGGGTACCAGTAAGCATTGTATTTCAGGCCACACTGCATAGCTGTCTGTTTACCTGTGCCTTTGAGACTTTGTCTGCTGGGTGCAGTAGTAGGCATGTTAGGGCCCCGTGTCTCATAGGCTGAGTCTCACTTATCTGGACCTATTTCACCACAGATGGCAGTGCCCCTGTGCACGTTGTTGTGGTTCCTTGTCTGTTGGCTATGCCACTGATCGGTTCCTGTCTTTGAACCAGGGAAGTAAATGAGGGAGTCTCATTACTGACTAGAATATAGTGACTGCGGGTAGAAATCAGCATGTACCTAGCAAACCATGCTGACATGAAAGGGGTTTGTTTCCCAGCTGCTTGAGGCCTTCTGAGCTGGAAGAGGTAAGAGGACATGGTGGGAGGGCAGCAGGTTGGGTATTCAGACTCTTAACTGGCCTGTCCTGGTTCCACACCTGCCGTATGAGGATGCTTTCTCATGGGAAAAACTGAGTGCATGTTTCTCTCCATGCACCACAAACCCAAGAGAATATTTCAGGCAAGTGTGTGGCTCCCGTGAGCCTCTGTGGTCTAGTTATCCCGCAAGGCGGGTCACCCAATTGGAAAGCTCTCGCAAATGGGAAGAGCCGGCGTCAGCGATGCCTCTGTCACGTGAACTCCAAAATGTAGCAGGAGGAGGAGGCGCACCAGAATTCACTGGAAGCTGGAGTTTGTTTCTGGGGCTTCAGGGTCTTCCTGCCCTAGGATAGCACGTTGACTGACTTGCTGATGATTTTAGATTCGTTCGTCTCTTCTTTCTGCAGCATCCCTAAAGGGTTTGAAGCCAAGAGCCGAAGCAGCAAAAGTGATACGAAAGGCCGAGGCAGCCCAAAGGAGAAGACGCTGGACTGTGGTCAGATTGTTTGGGGGTTGGCCTTCAGCCCTTGGCCTTCTCCGCCCAGCAGGAAGCTCTGGGCCCGCCACCATCCCCAAGTGCCAGATGTCTCTTGCCTGATCCTTGCCACAGGACTCAATGATGGACAGATCAAGATTTGGGAGGTACAGACAGGTAGGTCCTTCCTGCCTGGCATGTCTGTGAAGTATTCTGATCCAACTCCACAGGGTCTGCTGACCCTGGTTGGCTGAGGGGTAGAGCTGCGTCTGGCGGTCTTGGTGACGCCTCTTCTGCTGACTGAGTACTTCTGCTCCCATCCCAGGGCTCCTGCTGTTGAATCTTTCCGGCCACCAAGATGTTGTTAGAGATCTGAGCTTCACACCCAGTGGCAGTTTGATTTTGGTCTCTGCATCAAGGGATAAGACTCTTCGCATCTGGGACCTGAATAAACATGGTAGGGACGTGGTTGAACTACTTGGCAACTCCGGAAGTAGTATGTTTGCCCTTTTCTCAACTTTACCAATGACTTTTTTGTCCAGAATGGTGTTTTTCAACCTCTGTCAATGCCTCCCAAGCAGTCTTTTTTAGATATGTTTACCCAAATCTTCCCTCCTCCTCCAAAGAGATTTTTAGTACCAAAGATATATTGTTCAGGCCCTGTTATCTGAGAGCATTGGTTTCATACAGGATCTGTGTGGATACTCCCTATGATAATGTAAGTGCTTCAGAAGTAGTTGTTACACTATATTATTAAAGGAATAATCCCCCACCCCTTCAAATCTGTACACATTCAGTACAGATGGCAATGTTTGAGTGTAGTTAACTGGGGATTGAACCCAGAGCCTTGTGCATGTTAGGCAAGCACTGCACGGCTGAGCTATATCCCCAGTCTTTTTTAATTTTTTTAAGTTTTGAGATAAAATCTTGGTAAGTTGCCCCAGCTGCCCTTTTACTTGGAATCTTTCTGCCTTGGCTTCTTGAGTAGTTCATATAACAGGCATATATCACCATCCCGGACTTAGATGTAGTATTTTTTGTTTGTTTGTTTTTGTTTGTTTAATAATTTCCACATCATAGTCAGTTAAGATCACAAATGTTAGCCCACAAGTATAGAGGGCTGCCTCTATATGTGTGTACTGAAAGCCTTTCTGTGCTTTGTGCATAAGAAAACATAAGATTTTTTTGGACAGCAGGAACTAATTTTCATCCCCTTTCAGTAGAGGTGAGATTGCCTTTGGTGTAAACACATCTCTAGGATGAGTTCTTCTTTTGCTCTGCTGACATCTGGGGCTGGATAGCACTTGGTGGTGGGCTGGCCTGTGCGTGTTGGGATGCTGAGCAGCGTCCTTAGTCTCTTCTTTGTGGGGGCCGTTTGTACCCTGTCTGCTCGTGACTAATGTCTCTGGACATTGCCCAATGCCCCTGAGAAAGGCAGAGTCTCTTCAGGTTAAGAACCACAGATCCAGAAGCCATTTCCTATTGGTTTCTTCCTGAAAGAAATAAAGGGGGTCTTTGGAAAGTAGAATCTATACTGAGAGTAACTCTTAGTCTGCTGGGGGGTTACCACTTACGATATTCTGCCTTGAGCAAGCTGTGCGTGGGAGTGGCCTAGTGAGAATGCCACACATATCTGGGTTGATCCTTAACCAGTGACATAGGGAAGAGGAATTTATTGCTGTGCATCCTCCCACAAGTGGGTAGGAGCCCAGATAGGAGGAATGAAGGAGAAAGTAACAAGGTAAATGGCTCTGGAAAAGCACACTCCTCCCCATAGTACAGAGGTGCTAGTACTCTTGCTAAAGCCATGCTGGTCCCTGCTCCCTGCTCCCCCCACCTGGGCCGTTTCTCCTCCCACCTTAGCAGTGAGCCTGATAACTTGTGTCTCAGTCATCTCGGATCATACAACAAATACCATGGGCCAGGGAGCTTAAAAAATGAACATCTATTTCTCAAAGTTCTCCGGGCTAGAAAATCAACAGATCAGACATTCTGTCTGGTTCATAGATGGCTGTCTTCTGGCTGTGTACACAGGGCCAAAAAGGCCAAGACTCTTGGGGTTCTCTTTTGTAAAGAATAACTAATCCCACTCGTGACATTTCTGTCCCCTAAATGCCCACCTCATAAAAACATCACATTGGGGATTAGGCCTTCAACATGTCAATTTTGGATGGTACTATGGTTTGGATCTGGAATGTGCCCCACACCTCATGTATTTGAATTATAGTGGTATTACAGTGGCACTGTGTGCTGTTGGGAAGTAGGGCCTGGCTGCAAGGGGTAGATGCTTGCGGCTTGACCTGGAGGAATATTGTCACCCAGGACCAAGCTTTCAGGTTTGTATTACTGATTTGTGGGTCGGGAAGTGAAGGGGCAGCACCCACCAAGGGAGAGGGGGACCAACTGCCAGTTTGAACTAAGTAAAAGAAGGAGAAAGCAGCGTTGTTACGGCTTCTTCCTGGGAAAGTGAGGCCTTGCCTGTGTCTCCAGGTGCCCACCCGCTCCTCCTGGTTGCCTCACTTTCTGTCTGCAGTGCTGTGAACAGCTCTCTGGCCTCCCGTGAGTGGAGTGTGTGAGGCTTTCTGAAACTGTGAGCAAAAGTAAACCTTCCTTCAGTTGCAGATATTGATATTCTGTCAAATCAAGGGATCAATGGCTAAGACAGATGGACATACACCTTCTGCCCATAGCAGCTGGTCAGACAGAGATGCCTGTAGTGTCCTTACCTGGAGGCATGCCATACAAGAACTCAAGGTAGTTCCTGCCCATAGCTCTGCAAGTTATAGCTACGCCATCTAAGATCGGCTGCCTCATTTTGTTTTGAAACCGTGCTGGGGATAGAGCCCAGGGCCTCACAGGCAAGGGCTCTACTATTGAGATCCCCCTGGAGTTCGGTGATTTATGTTCAGAACCTCCTGCAGCCGAGGAGCTGGCTGGGGCCATAGCTCAGCAGCTAAAGGCCCTGGGTTCAGTTCCCCAGCAACACATAAGCCTTGTTTAGTGGTGCATGCCTGTTTCCCATTATTTGGGAGGCTAAGGCAGAAGGATTACCACAAATCTGGGGGCAGCTTGGGCTACATAGTGAGTTCAGGACCATCCTGGACAATAGAGCAAGATCCTGTCTCAACAAAACAAAATCAAATACAACCTACTGTGACTGAGCACAGCGGTTCATGCCTATAATCCCAGTTGTCTGGGAGGCAGAGCACGTTCAAGTGCTGCCTCTGCGATTTAGCCAGGCCCTGTCTCAAAGTATTTTTAAAATATTGGGAATGTAGATCAATGCAAAGCTCTGGGTTCAGTATCCAGTCCCAGCAGCAGTACTGTTAGTGTTTTTGAGTACATGCACAGACAGCTTGCAACCTGGTGAAGGGCTATGGAGTAACTGGAAGCCACTTGCTGCTTGGGAGGTTTTGAGTGAGTGACCGAGGTGGGTGGAATGGAATAGGCCACTGTTAGGGCTCTTCAAGGGAAACAGGAATAGAGTTACCTACCTGGCTTCCGTAATGCATTCTGTTTTCATAATACCCTGGAATATTGACAACTGAGGAAATCAGGTGCTTTTTTAAATTTTTATTTATTTTGAGAAAGGGTCTTTCTATGTAGTTTTCATGTTGGCCTTGAACTTGCTGTGTAGCCCAGGCTGCTCTTGAATTTGTAATCCTCCTGCTACCGACCTCTTAGTACTGAGATTATAGGCATGTACTACCTGGTAGAGTTCCAAATACTTTTATGTATCTATGTGTGCATATAGGCTTTGCAATTTTCTGTATATGACCAAGTACTGGCTTATAAAAATTGTTTTTCACTCTTAATGCTTGGCTCTTTCCTATTCTTTCCTCTTCCTTGGAGCTTGGTAATCCACATAAAGAACCTACTCTGGCTGAGCCCAGCGGCACTGCCTTGTAACCCCAGCATTCGGGGAGGCTGAAGCAGAAGGATTGCAAATTAAGAGTCCTGACTGGGCAAATTACCAGGACCTTATCTCAAAATAAAAAATTTTATTTACTTACCTTTAAACTTTTATTTTATAGGAATCAAACCCAAGGCCTTTGCACTGAACTGTATTTATTCCTAGCCTTTTTGTATAGTTTTTTGAGATAGGTCTTCATAAGTTGCCTAGACTGGGCTTGAACACGTAGTTCTGCTGCTTCAACCTCCCAGATACAGTGCTGTGAGTACAGGCCTGCACCTTAGGGCCTGGGTCCAAATGTAAAAAAATTTAAAAAGAGCTGGAGATGTAGTTCAGTGGGAAGGCCCTGAGTTCAACCCCCAGCACTGAAAACAAGCATATGAGTGAGAATATTTTATAAGGCTGGGGGTGTAGCTCAGTGTTAAGGTTTCCCTGCTGTTCTGGCCCTCCATGTTTCCATGAACCAAAGCAAAGGAGGAAGTAGAACCCAGTATTTGGGGCTATGAAACTACAGATTATAAAAGGGAAAAAAATAGTTTATACTCCTTCATAATATTTTCTGTACTTGTATATTCCTGTACACACATACGGTTATGCTCATGTGTTTTGAAGTCATTGTTTCACACAAATGGAATCATGTCCTTCACTTTTTTTTTCACATTTTGCTTTTTTTTTCTTTTAATTACATAGTACCCTATGAGAAGATCTGTTTTTCTAATTCTGTCAGCATTGACAGGCTGGATATTAATTTAGCCACTCACTTAGGGGTGGGTATTTGAAAATTTTTCAAAAAATCCCCAAGAACTGGAGAAGTGATGGAAGTTTGCATCCTAAGTGCTGAGTAAGCAGCGATGCTAACATCCACACCTGGGTTTGGAGCTCATGCCTCTAGTTATTCCACACCACTGTTCACCTTGAGTACACCCCTGGGGCCTTGGGAAGGCAATATAGAGACGGAACTGAAGGTCAGCACTTAAAATGCTTCTGAGTACTTGAGTGAGTTGACTGGCTTTGCCCTGCCCATCTTGTACATTTAGGTGAAGTCATAGGTAATGATTTCCCTTGGCCATTAGGACATTGCATTAATAGATCACAGGTGTTTGGGTCTTCTCTTGTTTTGGTTTTGTTTATAGGTGTTTGTTATGGTTTGGATCTGGAATGTATTTGGATGTAGTGGGATACCTGTGGAACCATGTTCCATTGGGAGGTGGGGCCTGGCTGGAAGGGGTGGGTAGTTGGGGCTTGGCCTGGAAGAATTGTGTGAATTTGTTGAGCCTGGGGGCACCCAGGGCAAAACTTGTAGGTATGTGTCATTGACGTGGGCCAGGAAGTGAGAGAAGGGTACCCAGCCAGCAGCTGTAAAGGAAGTAAAGGAAGGAAGGAAGAAATACTATTACAGCTCTTCTTGGGAAAGCTCTGGCCTTTGCCTTACTCTCCAAGCATAGACTCCTTCCTCCTGCATTTGGCTTTCTGTCCACCATGACATGAAGAGCTTTCTCCAGTTAGATCCCCACCATAGGCTTCCATCATTACACTGCCCATGAATGGACTGTGTGAGACCTTCTGAAAATGTGGGCTAAAGAAAGCCTTAGGTTGTGGGTGTTGGGTACTCTGTCCCACCAGTGAATAAGGAACTGTGATAGCATTTAAATGACAGATTTTTCCATAATCCTCTCTGCGTTAATAAAGCAGGCCTTTGGATCCAGCTGCGAGACAAACAGATGGATATAACTGGTATAGGCTGTCCATTACCACGGGTTCTTCGGTCTTCCTGCTTTGTTGTTTTGACAGTTGGCTGACTGCGTCTCTCCTGTACCAGGTAAACAGATTCAGGTGCTGTCAGGCCACCTCCAGTGGGTTTACTGCTGCTCCATCTCCCCTGACTGCAGCATGCTGTGCTCTGCTGCTGGAGAGAAGTCGGTAAGCCCCGAATACTGGGTTCTACTTCCTCCTTTGCTTTGGTTCATGGAAACATGGAGGCCCAAAACAGCAGCTGCCGTGCAGGGCGGGAAAGGGGTGGAGGCCAAAGTCTGTCTTCCAGTCCGCAGCAGAAGGCACGTTGGCAGGCTGCAACCCTGCTGAGCTCTCTTGCAGTTGGTACTTGGACGTGAACCAAGAGAGGACAGTTCAGAAGTAGGTTGAATCCATCATTGGGGTCCATCCCCCCTTTACAAAAGGAAAGAATCATGCCTTTAAAAATTCTTTTCTCTTTGGAGTCTAAGATGGTAAAAGTTGCAGCCCACATCTGGATCCAAATTTTCCTGTGAACCATCTAATTTAACTCTATCTAATTAGGATTTCCAGCTCAAATCAGGGCATGTAGTTATTTGAACTGTGTTCTGAAATCCTGTTATTTTTAAAGATTCTAGAAACCCAAGAACAAACTGTTTGGTAGTTTGTTTCCTTTTAGATTCTGTGTTTGTACTGAGCCTTTGTGAGAAGATGGAGAAATGAGAATGTAATGGGCCCCATTTGTCACAGCTCAGGTGCCTTTGAGGTTGGAACCCTGTGAAAATGAGTGCTTTCATAAAGGAGAGAAAATTAAATCCTCCTCGATTTATATATTTATTTATTGAGACATGGCTTTGTACTGTAGTCCAGGCTGGCCTTGAGCTGAGAGTAATCCTCTTGCCTCTGCCTTCCTGGTTCTGGGATAATAGGTGTGCACCATCACATCTGGCTTATGTGGTACTAGAGAATTGGACCCAGGGTGTTGCACTTGCTAGGCAAGCACTTTAACTGCTGAGGTCGGCCCCTGGCTCAGAAATCCTACTTGTAATGGCTCTCAGAAAGGTTTAAAGTGATGAGCTAGGTGCAGTGCAGTCTTAAGCCATGGGTGAGGTAAACTGTCTCAGCAGGGTGCCACGCCTTTATGGGATGGGCCTGGAGTTCACGTCTGTGTTTGGTTTTAAGTGAAACAAGGTAGCAGTTGGCTCTGTCTTCCTCAGCTACACTGCCTTATTTCAAGCGGGACTCAGAAGCCTCTATGGGTCATTTCAGCTGGCAGCCTTCCTAAGGTTGTCCTGGCTTCTCTCTAAGAAAATTCTTTGAGCATGCCCAGTGAAGTGCCTCAAGAATTCAGACCCGTTGTTTTACTTATACCTACGCTGTAGGTTCTGGAACTTTTGCAGGAAAAAACTCAGCTTTAGGTAGCAGTGAGGCCTGAGAAGAAATGACAATTTTACTGCTATCTGAGTCCCAAGCTCGTTGTTCCTGCCCTCACCAGGCACCTGTTCCTCTCCTCAGGTCTTCCTCTGGAGCATGCGGTCGTACACACTCATCCGGAAGCTGGAGGGCCATCAGAGCAGTGTTGTCTCTTGTGACTTCTCCCCCGACTCTGCCTTGCTGGTCACAGCTTCCTACGACACCAGTGTGATTATGTGGGACCCCTACACTGGTGAAAGGCTGAGGTCACTCCAGTAAGGACCAAATTCCTACTGCAGCTTCCTTGTGGTGTGACTGATGAGAAGCCTCCCAGGAAGCCTGGGATGACAGGTGGCAGGGAAGGGACAGCCTGGATCAAAAGGCAGTCCTTGAGTGTTCTGTTGTCACCTGAGCTCTATAAATTAGACTTAAGCATGCGTGCTTGCGTGTGTGTGTGTGTGTGTGTGTGTGTGTGTGTGTGTGTGTGTGTGAGAGAGAGAGAGAGAGAGAGAGAGAGAAAGAGAGAGAGAGAGAGGGAGTCTTCCCGTCTCCTGCGGTAACCGGCTGCCTGCCCTTCAGGTTCAATATGATGAAACCTTGAACTGACTCTTTATTTCCATTTACTAATAACTGTACTCACAAGTTCAGAACGATCCTCTGACCAAACTGTCGTTTCCAGTATGAGTTTTCCTGTTCTCACAGACTTGGTCTCCTTTTCCCCTTTTATGAACCAAATAATAGGTTGTCCTATAATTATGTATCTCAGCCGAAAAAAGACTTTCAGTTTGTGCTGTGGCATTAAAGTGCAGGCTGACCTACTTTGCATAAGGAAATTAGCACAAAGAAGTACAAGAAATCCCCCTCAAGACACTTGGAGCCTTCTCAAGGGCCCATTTTCCAACCTGTGGACCCCAAGGTTTCCGATAAGGGGAATAAGCCCCAGCAGTTGGGTCTCCTGCCTGGGGTCAAGATGCTGAGGGAAGGGAGCTGTTGCTGTGGGTCCATCGTCTTGTCCTGTTTCTTCCTCTTGCAGCCACACCCAGCTCGACCCCTCCATGGACGACAGTGATGTCCACATGAGCTCACTAAGATCTGTGTGCTTCTCTCCCGAAGGCCTGTACCTTGCTACAGTGGCAGATGACAGGTAATAGGAAGTTTCCTTAGGAGGTCTCAGAATAGGTGCCTGCAATCATGGTAGCCTTCCTGGGTCTGACCCAGGTCAGCTTGTGGACAGTCGCGACCCCCTGTCCTCTCCTTCAGGCTCCTCAGGATCTGGGCCCTGGAACTGAAGGCTCCGATTGCATTCGCTCCTATGACCAATGGTCTTTGCTGCACGTTTTTTCCACACGGTGGAGTTATTGCCACAGGGTATGTATCTCAGCTGAACAGATGGGTAGCGGTTGTTGCTGTGTACAGTGTGTAGTGTTTTAAAAGAAGAAAACATCTAGAATTTTCTTGCCTCTGACAAACTCCTAAATCCAAGATTAAAATCCAAATATCTGTTCTGGTATTGTATCACTTACCAGACTATTTAACCTAAATGTAATTAGTGATCTATAGTTCATGCCACCTAATGGGTCAAGTCCACAGGGAAGCTTAATTTATGATGTAGAACTTTTACAGTAAATCATTTATTCATGGCTGAGACCACCTCAGAGGTATCAGCGACAGTTCAGTAGGTGGTGGGTACTCTTTCCTCCTTTGAACTTCTAGGTAGATAGGGCTGTTTCAGCACAGGTAATGCTTGAGATCAGGTGTGTGTTGAGGTGGGTTTTGTTTCTTGAGACAGGGTCTTCCTACATCTAGGCTCTTCTTTAACTCAGGTGAGCCTCCTGCCTCAGCTTCCTGAGTAGCTGGGACCACAGGCTTGTGCCACATCTTAAGCATTTCTAATCGTCAGCTACCATCTTTTATCAGCATGCATCCTTTCCGTCCATTCCCAAGTAGAGGTGCGTGTCACCCTTTGGGGTCTCCCAGTATTTTCAGGTCAGATTACGATGGTTAGTATCAGTCACGACGAAGAGACTTCCAGAATCTGCCTTAATGCAGTCACTGCTGTTGTTTCAGGACAAGAGATGGCCATGTCCAGTTCTGGACTGCACCTAGAGTCCTGTCCTCACTGAAGCACTTATGCCGGAAAGCTCTTCGAAGTTTCTTGACAACTTACCAAGTCCTAGCACTGCCAATCCCCAAGAAAATGAAAGAGTTCCTCACATACAGGACTTTTTAAGCAATGCTACATGTCTGGTTTTCTCTGTAGCAGAATAAATCTTCCTGGCAAAGGAATAGCTGGAATAATGAGCCAAACATCTGGCCTGGATAGAAAACAGTTTCTCTGGGATCGTGAACAGAATATAGCAAGCCAGTTCCCGGTGGACTAGCTGGGGGATCTTTTTCTTCATGGTATGTGCAAGGCAGGTTCAGAGAAGATTTCTTCATCCACGGTGACATCACATCTTTGGTCCACTTGTGAATGGCCAATATAGAACTCTTGGAGTTACTGGATTTGAAGTGCAGTTATTGGCGTGGTTTGATAATAAAAGCAAGCAGGCCTCAAGAATCTCTCCTTAGTGACGGCGAAGCTCTCACTCCTTCAGCTGGGAAGTGTGGCCTTCGTGTAGCATAGTACCTGTCACCTGTTCCGGGGCCAGTGGTAGCATGGTTTAAAAGTCCCCTCTGCTGCGGTCAGGGTAGCTTTGATGTTGCAGTTGCCTCCCCCGGTCTCAGCCTCTCTTTGACTGGCAGGACCAAGTTTTTATGGAACCCTTGGGCTAAATCACAGGTGAATCAGAGATTGTGCTCCAGACCAAGATGGACACTATTACTGGCTTTTATTTTTTTGGTTATGCAATGGTGTGCATGTGCTGGTGACAAATGTGTACGTCAGGTTATATGAGGATATATTCTTAAATTGCATGACTGTTCATATGGCTGAGCTGTCAGGTGTTGGCCATTTCTTAGCATCGTATTTATTTGTATTTTTCCAACAGATATTAAGGTACAACTGTGTTTTTCTCAATGGTGTCTAAAAACTAGAGTACTTATGGACCAGTTGTAAAGACGTGTGTTAGCTGTGTAAGCATCACTTCAACTCCTGTTATGTACATCTGTCTTTGCTGCTTTACCTCATTGGATTTATCAGCCACTTTCAACTCTACAGCTAAACAAACCAGCTCCTTCAGCGTCCTGTTCTCCGCCAGTGGCGTGTGCTTATCAAGACACCTCATTCAGACAAAATCTGCCTTAGGGACTAAATTTAATATATTTTAAATTATTTTAAAAGAAAGGCAGCATCTCATTCACTGGCTTTCTTAATTGACGCTCCATGGAGGCAGAGTAACATTATACAACTTATTGAGAACAGAGGAATCTCCTCTACCCTTTGTTGAGTGAAAAAATAATTTTTTTTTTCTTTTCAAAATAACGGCATTCTCGAAAGGAAAAATATATATATAACAAGCTTCTGGCTCTGTTTCATTTTTTCCATTAAGAAAAAAAATCACCTTTCAAAACTGGTGCATGGGAGTCTGGAAATGGATGGAATGAACTTTTAGTTTGATGGTCACACTGAAATAGCAAAGATCATATAATCTGAGACTGTTGGTTTGAGGCCCCCCCTTGGCAGTACCGTCAAACTTTACTGGTATCTTTGAAAGTGAGATCTCCACGCATGAAGGAAATAACCAACTTCTATTTGTGTGATGCTGGGAAGGGAACCCAGCGCCTCATCCATGCTAGGCAGGCACCCTGCCATGGAGCCACACCCCAGCTCTGTGGGTCCCTTTTGATGGTACAGGTGCTCCTCGACTTACAGTGTAGTTACAGGAATCCCATTGTAAGTTGAACCTATTTATGCTGAAAATGTGTGTAACACACCAACTGAATACCACGTTTTGGTGGCATAGTATTCTTGGTGGTTTCCTCCTATGGTGGCATAGCCAACAAGAGCTGTGACTCACTTCTGTGGTCCACTGTCACTACAGTATCACTGCCAGTTAGCAGCGTGGGAAAGATGAAGCTTTGAAGTATGGTTTCTACTGAGTGGGAGTTGCTCTTACACCATTATTAAGTCAAAAAATTGTTGGAAAACCATCGAAAAGTTGGGGCCTAAGAATTTCACACCTTTATAATAGCCTCCAAAGGGAGTTTACTGTTGTGTCACATCAGAGACAAAGATTTATTACAGATGCAAGCTGGACAAGTTGGTGTTTTTAACTGGCTAAGGAAAGAAGGGGTTGTGACCAGCAAGCAAGTCTTTCTTCTTACCAGAAGCACCTAACGGAAATGCGGCACAGTTGCTGCGGAACAGACTGCTACCTTTGTACAAAGGTTCCAGTCCTTTCAGCAGTCCTGATAGTGTCTAGCTTAATCTCACATTCCCTTCCTGTACTAACTAAATAAGTGAAATTTTTACAACCAGCAGCTCACCATAGCATCATTTAAAGACTAGCTGTGTATTTATTTGTTTTCCTCCCTGCTGTACACATTTTGGAACTGCTAGTAAATTACAACAAGAAGAAAAATAAAAATACCAGTTTTTAAAGTAAAAGTATTTATTCTCTTAACAGTCTGGGCCAGAACTCCATCAGCATCTATTTATAGAGATAGTCCCAAAGATTAGGTTGATAAACTTTAAAAATGTTACCTTGAGTTGGAAGATAAACTCGGATCATATTAGACTTGAAAGCCACTGAAAGGTAAGAACCTTAAAGCTGGGGAAGTTTTTCCCTCTATAAGAGACAGATGGTCAGCATGGTAGGACAGTTGTACGTTAATGGGTTTATACATTCCTGTTCCAAACAGCCAGACACAGCACTACAGAAGAGTTTTCCAAAATTGGTATGACTGGCTGCATTGGACAGTCCCCAGCAGCACCTCACCGCTTAAGCAAGTCCTCCGCTCCTGAGACGTGTGGCACTAGGACTCCAAGAATCTAGGCCTCTGCGACAATCAGATCTCTGGTGACTTGAAAGGCAGCAATGAGGGAACTCAACTGTATTTTCTCATTGGTGCCAACAGCAAGTCTGTACCTGAAAGAAACCAAACCCAAGGTAAGAATAAAGCAGATCACAGATGGCTGCTCTTTTGATAACAGTTAAGGCCAGCAGTCGGCTGAAGGGCACGGGAACTGATAGAAACTGACCCTGGCCAGCATGTCATCTTGTGTGGGTTCCCCTAATGTTTTCTTGCCCTACACCCTGATTCAGAAAGTGGGCTCCAACTACTGGAGACTAAGAACTTACAGTTCTGAACTTTGTTCTAATTCTATAGCTGAGAAGAATTCCTGTGATGAAGGGATATGTCTTCATCTCCAAAATACATTAAGAGGAATTAAAGGAGATTTCTTTCCTCTTAAGACATTTCACTGGGAACTATGGCTGACATATCTGGGGGTATGTGGTTAAGTAGGACACTAGCAATTCAGCTTGACACCTTTTAATTGGCCTGGGCACTGAAAACTACATTCACAGCAGTAATAAGAAATGACCTCATGTGTACAGGAAAGCCCCAACGACAGAAAATTAGAATTGGCCTATGCCAGTGTTTAGTTTGAACTCAACACTTGTCTACTTAGGTGATAGTTGCCAGCTTCACTGGGGGCTAATAACAGTGTTTACTGCACCAGGCAAAGTGGAAAACTGAGCCTATACTTTTTCCTCCAGTATGCTTCAGTGTACCAAAAAAGCCTAATAACAGCTAGAGAGCTGGTCATTCTCAGGTGACTTAGATGTCCCAAAGAAATGAAGCAGGCCTCCCAAAAGACTAGAACTTGCAGAACCATCGACCACGATGCCTCTGAGGTTAGAGGAGAGGCTGTATCTCAGGGATATAACTGATTTATTTGCCTGGTGATTCTACTAATGTGAACAACAGATTGACTTGCCTTTGCCACACTCCATTCGGTACTACCCAAATCTAGATTATGCCAGAACGAATGACTGGAACAAGAAGCTGAAACCAACTGAGTAGAAACTAAAACAACAGGAAAAAGAAATGAATTGAAGTGGAGAGAAGAAATACTCACTCAATATCTGCCATTTTGGTCAGTAAATGTACTCGAACTGAAGATGGAAAGTCAACTGAGGGGAAAACAAATAAGAACTGTCACTTCCTACCACCCAAAGAGAAAAAGACACAAAGGAAACGTGTAAGTTAAACATCAAATAGGTAACACTCAACTTCTCCCGACAAGTCTGAGTTTAAACATCAAATAGATGACTGAACTTCGGACTGATCAAAAGTTACCAGACTCAGAAAGTAAAAATGATCTGGTTCCATACTGTTAACCGTTTAGGCCCTTTACTGTACAGTCAAATACATCCATGGTGTACATCAGATTCCTCGGTCATCATAAGAACGCCCAAGGATTTTCCAACGCTTTCTCTTTCTGGGTAGCAACAAGTGAACGTGGAAGCTGAATTCTCACCAGCTGGCTCAGTTTTAAGAGACCACTATAAACAACTGGCTGTGCACAGGCAGAAACGATCATGGGTTGACAGGCAAAGGCTCCCTGTTTGCAGGAGGCTGTTGAGGATAGAGGAGCCTCTGAAGGCTGCACAGAGAACCACACTGGGGACTCCCCTAAAAATGGTGATGCCCGTCTCACCCTGAGTCTAATGTAATCAGTTCCTAATGCTGCCAAGGCTAACCATCAGCTCCCCGTATGGAAGGGACAAGTAAAAGGGGAGCTTAAGATGATCTTCTTAAGACTGCTTTGGTTTACATGAAAACAGATCTTTCCTCTGAGGGCAAACACTTTTTTTTTTTTTTTAGAAATGAATGAATGAAAATATAGTACTTATTGCTATGAACATAAGCTCCTAGAGGAAATAAAGTGAGCCTTCAGGAATTTCTAGAGATCCCAGCAGTTCCAGAGATTAAAAGTAGTGTTTTTGGAGCACAGTTTTAAACACCAAGATAGAAGTGCTAAAAATTATGGGGTCAGATTTATCCTACTG
This sequence comes from Ctenodactylus gundi, assembly GCA_004027205.1. Classification (NCBI taxonomy): domain Eukaryota; kingdom Metazoa; phylum Chordata; class Mammalia; order Rodentia; family Ctenodactylidae; genus Ctenodactylus; species Ctenodactylus gundi. The sequence goes on along the minus strand of PVKB01006464.1, from coordinate 34,343 downwards.
TTTCTTTGCTTCAAGAATCAAGGTTCACGTTCCTTTCCTAGCCACTCTTCACCCCAAAGTATGTGACTTCGTGGCTTTTCAGCTAGGGAGTCGTGCAGGTTACCTCTGTGCACAAAGAGATGGATCTCGGTCAGGATATCGTGCAACGCCAGCCCCTTCAGAGTTTTCAGATCCATGATATCTAGGGAGGAGCAGTTAAGGCAAAGGGAACCAGTTCAGAACAAACATGCTGTGGAGAAGGCTTAATCCAAGCCCTGCTGGGTGGCTTTAAAGTAGGGTCTTTTAATCCCAGCAGCTGTTTCTTTTTCAATCTCAGTTGCACATTAGGCTCCAAGTCTTTTAATGTTTTATCTTTAGTAATGGTTTTCTAAAAGGTAGTCTTCTGGCTCTCCTAGTAGAGAACAAAGCCAGATATATCCCCAAAAGGCTTCACATCACTGTCCCTAGCTTTAGAGTTCAGAGCAAAGTTAAAAGTTAACACCGACCACTTTAAAATTACTGCACCTCTACCTTGAGGCCTAAATGCTTTTATCTGTAAGCCACCTTGCTTGAAGCCTTACACAGGTCAAAAGCAATCAGGCAGAACTCTGGGGTGACAACAAGAGCCCACTCCGCCTACAGACACTGACTCGCACAACGCAGTCATCAAGGCCAGGCGTCCTCTGCTAGCGAGGGGCAAGCACCACCAGAAGGCTTCAGGCACTTAACGTGGTGGTGGACTCAAGAAAGGATACTTCTGTAGGCTGTGGTGAAGTCCTGATTCAACATCCAGTCCAGAATGTTGGCGATGTCCGACTTGAGTGGGTGCCCGGTGCAGGTGTAGACCGTCTCCTCAGTCACCTTCTCAAAGGCCATATTGGTGCTCTGTGCAGACAAGGGGGCAGTTGGGGAGAACCCAGAGGCTGTCAGCAGCTGTCCAGCTGCAGGTGGCCATGGAGAACTTGCTGCAGCAGTGGTTTGACACAGGCCGAGGATACCTTAAACCCTGTGTTTTTCACACTGGTAAGAGGTGGCCTTGTGAGATGCTGCTGCTGCTTGCTGGCCATCTGTCCCAGCCTTTGTCTTGTTATGGAATCAATCATTCAGTTAGTAAGCATACAAGGGGGTGGGGCATATGGCACATGACTACAGCCGTCCCAGCAGTTCCCAATTTCTAGGTTTACAATTTATCCCGCTGCTGGCCTTTCTTGAAAAACCATTTTGAAGCAGTGGCTCGAGATGAGTAGGACCAACCTGTAGAATATTCAGAGCCCTCCGCATGTCCCCGCTGGAGAGAGTCACAAGCGCTTTCATTCCGTCCTCGCTGATATCAACTCTGAGAGACAGTAAGGGGCAATAAGGGGAATGAGATGGCCTCCAATGATTAGGGTTTCAGAAGAACAAAGGAAAAACAGCCAACAACACTGTGCTCATCTAGGCTGTCTACAAATCACTGTTCTTCAGGGACAAGGGCTTCATGGGAGTAATACCAGCCGACCTGAAATCCAGAAGACCCCAAGCACTGTCATGCTGTGCAACTGGCCAGGAGTCATGTTCCCAGAGAGAAAAAGCCCTGCCATGACACAGGATAACCGAGCCCAAACACCTTCTTGGGAATAAGCAACCACCCAGCACATTCCTGCTTGGCATCTGACTACTTGGAATGCAATGGCTCAGAACCTTCTCTTCTAGTCACAGCCTGGCAGCGTCTGCAGAAGGGACCTGGTAGCTTGCAGTTTCCAATGACAAAGAGGAGGAGGAAATTGGGACAGTTTCCAGGGGAGGAGGATGGAACCAAGAAAAAACAAATGACTTAGGAGGATGAATGTCCAGGAGATACCAGAGAAAAATGACAGCAGTCAGCTGTCCCCAGGGCTTACCCTGTGCTAAGCATTCTAAGTCACTTATGAACTACACAGCCTTCAAGCCAACCCCAGCCACCACCCAGGGCCCTTCCCCCGTGCCATCCACCCCAAGGCCCTCACTTTGCTGCTTTACGACAACACTCACTTCTCTTCCCTCACAACGTGTTCCAGGCGGGGGATCATGAGTTCAGGTGTCAGGGGACCAAATCGGAACCTCGTGCACCGAGACTGCAGGGCAGGAATGATCTTGGACAGATAGTTACAGATGAGGCAAAATCTGGTATTTTCCGTGAATTTCTCAATCACTGGTGAAGGAAAGGAAGGTCACATCATGTCAGAGCCCATCCTGACTCTACAAGGGACCTGGGAACCCTGAACTTTTCTGAGGTCCCATGGAGGGTGTGGCAAACGACTCAAAAAATACAAGTAAGTAAAAGAAGCTCCCCGCAGGAGAGAGGATGTCATGGTGTGCTCAGAACAGACTAGCCACTGTCCTTTCAAAGCTAACAGATGTGTCACCAGCATGAGATTTTATCAACTGCCTCTTTCATGATTTGCCACAATTCTGGTTCTTGCCACCTCATCCCTTAGTAGCTGAGACCCAGTACCCAGTACATGAGATCCTGTCCCTTGACATAAATGGCATCTGCAAGATGGGCGGTGCTCCATCTTCTCTGGGAAGGAGAGGTATGATTTTGTACAGATTTCCCAGTGACCCATGTATGGAGACTCGAGAGCACCGACTGGAGCAGAGGGCTGCTAAGGATGCCAGTGTCATCCTGCGGGGACCTGGCATCACACGGCAGTGTGCCTTGGCTGACAGTCCCTCTGTAGAACAAGATGCTGAAGAAAGGCTGCCAACGCTCCCTGGCCAGAAGACATGGTGGCTGTCGCCCCCTCCTCCACCTCCTCAACACGTGCTGCAGTCCATGCCTTCTCTCCAGAGCTCCTGAAACCACTTTTCCCTCACAGCTGACTCCCTCAGACTCTTAATAAGAAGGACAAGGTTCCTTCAACAGCACTGGCCCCAGAAGACAGACAGACCATGGGGGTTTGTCCCCCCCGTGCCAAGTCATTCACTAGCAAGTAGCAGAGTACGACCAGCTTGCGGAGTGCCCCTCACTCCAGAGTCTGTATCTCAAGGTTCCAGTAGCAGAGGGGCCTCTCCAATAGGTTAGAAAGATTTTCCATTCCTTCCCCCAAAGTGATACAAATCCCCAGCCTGAAATTAAGTGCAGTGGCCAAGGAGGGTAAGCACCAGTGATCAGTCATACTCCTAAGTCTCAACCGGGCTGATGTCCCTCAGCTGCTGAGGGGAGAAACCCTGGTTACAGGGCTTTCTGTGTGGATCATCAGGCAAGCGCAGAAAAGTGCAAAGAGGTTCTCCCAGGCCCGAAGAGGAACAAGAACAGAAAACAAGCCATCATGCCACGTCACAACCAGACTTCCTAATTCTCTTTTCCATACACTCACTGGGCAACATCCCACACTTGGCAACTCTCACCTCTTCTCAGGGCATTCTGGGCATCCTGCGTCATGGCATCCGCTTCGTCCAAGATCACCAGTTTAAACCCTTTCCTACGAAAACAAGCACGTCTCAAGATCTGATTTCCTCTCAGCGTCCAGGCCCAAACCTCCACTTTTGTGACTGTGACCTCAGGCCCTGTCTTGTGAACTCCCGCGCAGTGCTGACATTGGTGGCCACACAAAGCAGAGAACATCCCTCATGCCTTCAGCCCTAAGTAGGAACTAAGATTTCACTTCTAGGCTTCTCACTTTGTACCCTCTGGCATCTTTACCTTCCTATAACTATCAGATGCACTTTTTTTGGTGACAGGAATTGAAACCAGGGTCTTAGGCATACTGAGCATGACTTCTGTCACTGGTCTGTGTCCCCTGTCCCACTATCTGCCTCTTTCCTTCTTTTTGATGGATGCCCCTGTCTTTTTATCTTTCTTCTTCTAGTATCCTTCCTGATCTTGGTCTGTTTAAATGCAAACCAGCTCTTCCACTCTTAATCAGACCTTAGTTAACTATCAGAATGAAGGTAGTGAATGCTTCCTGAAGGTGATGCTAATGTAGGTTCAGATACTATTTTATTTTAGTATTTGTGTTATAACATTTCTCAGTCATTCCTGGACTTTACCTCTTTTTCATGGTTGCTTTTGACAAGGTCATATTGTTAACCTTCATGAATGGACAAAGGACAGGATAAAAAAATTAAATTGCACTCCCTCTCTCTGATCACCATCACTAGGGGAAAGAAATTATACAGTGAATCCTTACTTAAATATTGTCCTTGTGCTGGCAAAGCTCAGGATTGGCCCCCGAACAGTATCTATTCCTCGGTCGTCTGAAGCATTCAGCTAAATGGAGAAGAGAGAAGTCACGATGAAAACACACCGTTCACTATCTGTGGGTTTTAATCAACCTTTTAGACATTCCAGCTCAGAAAACTAGTTCTCCGGACCTGATGACAGATATGAGATAATGTTTAAAAACAAAACCAAGAACCACACGGGTACTCATCACTTCCTAAATTATCACATCCCATTTTAAAAGGCATACGGCCGTTTTCCTCTAACTTTCAAGGATAAACTCTCTACATTAATTTGGGAAATAAATAAGTGGCCGGGACACCTTGACGGCACTTCTGGCAGAAGTCGAACGATGCTAATTTTAGCAGTCACAATTCAGCAGTCACAATGCTCTGAACACACTGAAGCAAGAACACAGGGAGGAATAAAGTTCTTAGACACACATCTGAAGAGGAAGTCAATCATTTTTTTGAAAAAGACGTTATCTCGCTCACACGTGCTCCATCTCACATCTCTGTCTCTCTCCCTCCCCCACCTCCCATAGGGTCTTGCTACATAGTCCAGGCTGGATTACAAGCAGGTGCCACGTGAAGGCTGCGAATACAGGCAGGTGCCACCACACCTGGATCACTATTTACATGGCATGGCTGCAGGCCCGTGGAGCAGACCGTGGGAAGGATGCTGTCTATGAGGTAGGTGCCGCAGGTGTTAACGCCCAGCCACATCCAGGCATCACTGTCTTCCTCTGCTAAGGTCCCTACTGGCCAAACACAACCAGAAGCCAGAGGAGTGGGGAGCTGACCGTCAATGCAGCTCAGCCTCTGGGCAAGACCGGGCGGCAATACTCAAGAGGATGCACGCAGAGAAGAGGACAGTAACAGTCAAGAAATGGAAGAAAAATGGCTCACCCTGCAACTGTCCCCCAGCTGACAACTGTCAATGCAAAAATAAAAAAAAAAATGACCACTTAAAACCCACCTGCTTTCCAGCAGCCAGTGGGCAAGTTAAAGTGAAGTAAAATCAGCGGAACTAACACTAAGAGTTATCCGTAGTGGGAGACTATGTACCTCCAAGACCATGGAACCAAATTCTTTATCTTTGTACAGCTGTTTAGCACAGGCGAGGATGGTGGATGTCTTTCCTGTCCCTGGAGGGCCATAAAGAAGCAGGTGTGGCAGTCGGTCTTCGCTGATAAATTTCTGAACTGAGGATCAGGAGGAAAGAGAGACACCATCAGTCTTGGGAGGCTGCCTCAGTCAATGTGGACCCTTCAGTTTGGCTGAGTGTATTTCAACTCAATGCAGCAACCTAATTAGAAGCAGACACAGGAATGAAACCATCTTAAAGCCACTTTTAACAAAGCCTGGTCAGATCCCTTAAAGTGATTACTCGGCTGGGACAGCATCGCTAGGAAATGTGTTCAAGTCTTTCAGGTAGAACAACGGCAAGTGACCCAGAGATACGTACTGGTACTCAGAATATCCTGATGAGAAATGAGGTCATTCAGTGTCTGTGGTCGGTACTTTTCAACCCTGAAATACAATTTACTGTGTATTACAACACTTGTAACTGCAAGAATATTTTCTCCATGTGCAAAAGAATTCTTTCAGATCCTAATTAAAAGAAGGAACAGAAACAAACCCCTTTAAGTTTGAATAGAGACCAGTGTTTCTCAACCAGGGACAAGTCTGTCCTCCAGAGAACACACAATAACGCCCAGAGACATTTTCAGTTGTTATAACCAGGCAAAGGGGAAACTGGCATCTTGTGGGTAGGTACATGGATGTTGCTAAACATCCTACCATGCACAGGACAGTTCCTCTCTATCCGCATTCCCACGCCTACTTCCGCAGTCCAGTATCTGGTCCCAAATGTCAACAGTACAGAGGTTGAAAAAAATCTAGCCTCGCCTTTCCAGCCAGGTGCCTCTCAGGTCAACCTGGAATGAGCACCTGCTACTTGACTGTGGATATGAAATTGAACTCGCACCTACATATCCATCAACAGATGAATGGATAAACCATAATGATTTGGCCATAAAAAATAAAGTACGGATCCATGGTACTACGTGGGTGGTCGTGCATACAATGCAATATGATTTGGCCATAAAAAACACGGGTGAAAGCTTTATCCTTAAGAGAACAGAAGCCAGATACACACGGCCACAGAGTGTATGAATTTACTTAAATGAGATGTCCAAATTAGGCAAATCCACAAAGGTAGAAAGTTAAATTAGATGGTGCTGGGGCAGTTAAGGGGAGATGGGAAGTGACAGCCAGTGAGTACAGCATTTCCCTCAGGGACCACGCAAATTTTTGGAACTAGCCATATGGGTGATTGCACTACATTCCAAATACACTCAAGGTCACTAAATTGTATATCCTGCAAATGTTACGTATTTTTTATTTACTTGCTACAGCAAAACCTAATTTGTTATCAGAGAAGAACTTGTACTTTTTTTTTTTTTTTTTAAATCAAGCCAAATCCCATCAGCAGCAAACAGCCGTTGCAGTGTGAGAGCTAAAAGCGCTAGCTCTGAATTCCGACTGTACGGGCTCAAACCCCAGCCTATTTCCTAGCCCTGGACCTTAGCAGGTAACCGAACCTTTCTAAGATGCAGTTTCCTTTCTAAGATGCAAAATTCGAGTAACAGCAGTAACTATCTCTTAAGGTCTTTGCAAGAGGATAATACCCCACAGGGCGCCTGCTAATAGGAGCTCTTCAATTAAAAAAAAAAGGTTACTATTGTTTTACTGTAAAAACTGACCAGGGGTCGCGTCGAAGATTTTAGTAGGAGGGAAGAGGGCGTTCTGACCTGACGGCCAAGGCCAGGTGTCCTCAAACTCAGGATCGAGTCCCTGGGCTTCTGCCACGCAAAGCCACTTGACAATTTGGAAAATGCAGTGCGAGGAACGAATGAGTTTTGGAAACAGAATGGAGAAATGGAGAAATGGAGGTGGGGGGCAAGGTGGCCGCCCAGGGCCCGACGGGCCGAGGTCAGGAGGGGACCCGCCACGAGCCCCCCGGCCTGCACCTCCCGGGGCCACACCGCCCTCTCCCTCCGGCCGCCGGTCTCCTCCTACCAGGGCAGGTTCCGGATCTGGGGCGCCGCGGGGTGCGGCTGCTTGACGGCTGGGGTCTCCATGGCCGGGACACTCAGGTGACCAAGGCCACAGCGCCACTCGCGCCCCCTAAACGCCTATGTAATCACAGGCCGCCCCGCAATTACAGTTCGCGCGCAAAGCCACTTCTCGCGAGACTTGGATATCCCGCTTCCGACTTCCTTCGTCGGCCCCGCCCCTCTTCCCGTTGCCCAGGCACCGGTTGCTAGGTTACCGTAGGCGGGAGGCGCTCGTCTTCCTCCGGCCCCGCCCCTCCGGGCTGCTCCTAGGTTGACGCCGAGGGGGCTTCCGGGAAGACCGAGCACGGGAGACGTCGGCACCCTGCAGCCGCCTGTCGTCGTTACAGACGGGGTTTCACGGCCGCTGTGCACTCCCGCCGTCGCCAGGCTTGTTCCGAGGAACAGAAAGCTGCCAGAGCTTAAAAAAACAAAATAAAACAAAACAAAACTCGAGTCGCTGATCTGGAACAGAGATGCTCAGGTAGGTGAGTGATAAAAGCCCCGCAGTCCTTTTGAACCCTGCAGAGGGAAGGTGAGGTTGGAAATCGCACACGACAAGCACGACGCCCCTCCGCCTCCTTCCAGGTTATGACCCTCACCCAACTTCCTTTCTAGAGTGAAAACAAATTAAGTGAGTTTCCAGTTGGGTTAACACGTGTAAATAGGAAAGGGATAAAATTAAACAACGGAGGGCAGGATGCTTGTGATGTAAGATACTACAGAGAATTAGGATAAAAACGGTAGGTAGGGCAGAGCGTGGTGCTGAACACCTGTAATCCCGGCTTCCTGGGAGGCTGAGGCGGGTGGATCACAAGTTCGAGCCCAGTCTGGGCAAGCCCGTGAGACCTTATCTTAAAAAATGACGGGGCTGGGGCGTAGCTCAGCAGTTAGAGCTCTTGCCTAGCATGCCCAAGGCCCTGGACTCAAACAGCAGCACAAAAAGCCAGGTAAAGCCAGGTGTGGTGGTGTATGGATTATCCCAGCACTCTGGAGGCTGAGGCAGGAGGATTGCATAGTGAGTTCAGGGCCAGCCTGAACTACAGAGTGAAACACTGTTTCAAAAAGAAAAGATGGGGACATGGGGCTGTGGATGTAGGTCAATGCGGAGGCCCTGGGTTTAATCCCAGTACTGCAAAAATAATCAAATTTGGAAAGGCCAGGGATATAGCTCAACTTTCCCTGGGTTCAGTACTCAGTACCATTCCACTCTCTTTCCTCTCTCTCTCTCTCTCTCTCTCTCACACACACACACACACACACACACACACACATACACACACACACACACACTTTTTTTTAGCATTTGTTTCCTGAGGAAAAGGATTTTGGACCACTTTCTTTTTTTTGTTTTGGTTTTTCCAGCAGTAATAATGTTTAATGTAATAAAGTTTTCTCTTTGTTAAACATATTTTTGTTTTTGTTGTTTTGAAACATGGTCTTGTTCTGCAGTCTGGGTTGGTCCTGAAGTCACTGTGGAAACCCAGCTGGCCTCATACTCATGGCAGTCCGCCTGCCTCCGACTCACAAGTACTAGGATGACAGGTGTGTGTGCCACCATGCCCAGCTTTAGGTCAACCTCAGGGCCTTGAGCTTGCTAGGCAAGTGCTTTAACAGCTGAGCTATGCCGGCTGCCCCTTTTAAGATAATTTTAAACGGCAAAAATACTAGGAAGTGAGGCTGCCCGTGGATCCACAGAGTGATTCAGAAGTGGCTGTATGTCTTGGATCCAGTCACATTCCCTTCACCTGCTTTAGGAACTAGGTAGGACAGGGAGAGCAAATGCAAGGTCTGCGAAAAGTCTCATGTATTCGGAAGTGGGGCTTTTGGTGATTAGATCTTGGAGCTGCTATACTCACCAATGGATTGATCCAATACTGAGTTCATAGCTAAATATGCTGTTAGGAGGTGGAGCATGGTTGGACCCAGTCCCCGGAAGGGTGTATTCCTTGTGCCTGGCTATTCCCTTCTATCTCTGCTTCCTGCTGCCATGAAATGGGCAACTTTCCTCCACCATCCCTTTCTACCATGTGCTTTCTGCCTTCAAGCCAGCCAACCATAGACTGAACCCACTAAAACCATGAGCCAAAATAAACCACCCTTCAAATTGTGGGTGTTGGATATTTTGTCTCAGTGATGGAAAAGTGACTAATACAACTTCTGGTTGTTTAGATCATTAGCACATTGCTTTTCCCACTTGGCCTTGGGCAGGTAGATAAGATGGTTAGAGGATTAAACACAACAGCATACATGAAATATTCAGCACAGAACTACTTTCTTCTTCCTATCACACTCTCCACCCATCTGATTCTAGTTTTGTATTTTTCATCTCAAACAAAACATAAAGGATTGGCTGGTTGGGCTATGCCATAACCTGGGCTTTATGCAGCCACTGGGATAAGAGCCAAATTGTTAAGGAAGGACCCTTTGCATTTGAGACATGATGGCATTGCCTCCTGGAGCTAGAAGATCAGACAAGAGTAGAATAAGTTCTTATAAAATTCTGTGTTCCCCTGCTGTTCAGCTTTGAATGGCGATAGCTTGACTTGACTGCGGTCATCTTGGGTTATAATCCCCATGACCCTTCTTGTGTAACCACCTCTTTTTTTTTTTTTTCCTGCCTAGTTTCCTGGCCAACCACAACTAGCTGAAACCATTGGAATCATTGCAATTGGACCTGGGCTTGCACCTAACTCAGATGTTATCTTAAGATAAACCAGGTACACTACAGCCAGGAAGAAGCCACTTCAGTGACCCAAAATTGTGAGCACCCAGTTGGTCTTGCTGCCACCCAGGTGCATCCTTCCATCAGTAAATCCTCCACTTCATTGCAATCTTAGATCTGCCAATCTCTTTTCTGTCTCATGGCACCTTGGGACCTGTCCTCATACAGTAAGACTAGGTTATTTTGGAGCCAGTTTGCTTGGAAGGCAAAATTCTTGTGTGTGACATTACAGTGTATATTGACAATACCATCTGTTATGTGTGTTCCTAAAGCATTGTAGGTTCACCAAGAGGAAAGATTCTGGCTTACTCCCCACCTGCTCCTGGTGCCTGGAACAGTGCCTGACTCAAAGGAAGCATTCAATTAATAACTGTGTGATGAACACATGATAATTGCTAATATCTTCTAGTGTGATCCAGACACTTTTTTTTAATGGCATGGATTTGATTGAAAAGGAAACCCCGTGTGTTTCATTAAAGAATACTTCTATTATATACTCTGGAATTTGACTAAAACAGAGTTTGGTTAAAAAAAAATGGAAAATCTCTTTTTTTTCTGGTTAAAAGTATTCTGAAAAGTTTCAAACATACACAACAAAAACAGTTTTAAGTCTTTTCCATTTATTATACACATAGTCCCCAATTTACTATTACCTAATTCAACTTATGAGGTTTTGGCTTTATAATGGGTTTATTAGGGTATTGTAGCACTTTTGATTTATGTTATATATGCACTTTTTTTCTTTTTCTTTTTTTTTTTTAATTTTTAAGACAGGGTCTCACTCCGTAGCCCAGGCTGGTCCTCAACTTACTATGTAGCCCAGGCTGGCCATGGAAATCATCCTGCCTCATCCTTTCCAGTGCTTAGGTAATGGGTGTGATCCACTATGCTATATTTTTGGCAAAGTCAAGGAGTCTGTATTTACTTAATTATTAAGCAATTTGCTAAAGTTCCCTCTTGTCATTAGGGGCAGAAGAAGCAGATGTTAATAAGGCAGTGTGATTCCACTGTCCAAGCTCTGAGCCGCTGCTCCAGGGATCCTCAGACCCACAGCAGTAGCTGCAGAAATATCTCCTGGGAACTTGTTAGAAATTTTAATTATTCTTTGCCCACCCCAAACTCATGGAACCTGAAACTCCGAGGGTGGGGCCTTGTCTGTCTGTGTTGTAATAAGCCCTCCCAGGGGACTCTGATGCACTTAAGTTGGAGGACTGTTCACACCACACTAGTGTGTTTCTCAATTTTTGAGCTTCTGGGGACTTCACTTTCCAAGAAAAATGTTGGGTTCTGTCCAAAAAAACCCCAAAAACCTCCAAAGTTGCAACAAAGTGAGTTTTGTGATGTATTTGGTTTGATTAGTTATTCCTGAATCAAGCAGCACCTCCACCTGTGAAGTGGAGAATGCGCTGTGGTCCAATGAGTTGGGCAGAGGGTGTGGGCTTCACAATCCCTGAAGGCAGAAACATTTTAAAATTACTTTCCTTCCGGGTGCTACAGCTTGGTTATTTTTTGTTTTGTTTTGACACAGGGTCTTGCTCTGTAGCCCAGGCTGGTCCTGAGCTCAGGATGGAGCTCAGGCTGGCCTTAGATGCATGGAAATCCTTCTGGCTCAGACTCCTGAGTGCTGACATTACAGGCATGCACCACCATGCCTAGCTTACATGGTGCTGGGGAATCGAACTCCAGTTCTTAGCGCTTGACTTAGCACTTGATAGGCAAGTGATTTAACTGCTGAGCCATCCCTCCAACCCTTACTTACGGTTTAAATGTGCCACCCAAGAGTTTTGAAGCTCCATTTCTAGTGTGGCAGTGTTGGGAGGTGGTGAAACCTCAAAGGGAGGGACTTAGTTTTTAAAGGTTGCAAGGTCATCATGGGGGTGCTGCCCTTGTAAAGTGTTGATATGGATCAGTTAGTTGCTCTTGCAAGATTCAGTTGTTAGAAAAGAACAGTATGACTCCTGTTTCTCTCTCTCTCTGGCTTTCTGTCTCACTATGATGTGATGTCATTCATCAGCTGACTTCACCGGAAGCCCAGCTGAAGGGGCTGCTCCATCTTGGATTTTCAGCCTCCAAAAATATAAATAGAACTCTTTTCTTTATAAGTTACCTTTACACATTACCAGTTTGACCGTTGGAGGGATTATGTCAATCTGAGGGAATCAGGAACCACACCTGGGTAAGGGTTTGGGAACCACACCTAGATTGGGAATTGAGAACCTGCCTGGATTAGAGTGTGAGTGATGTGAGGGCAAGCCAATGAGAAAGGAGCATCCACCCGGATGTGGGAGGTCCAACTGGAACAGCATCAGTATAAAAGGAAGGAAGAAAAGTAGTTCCAGCTTCTTCCTCTGGGAAAGCTCTCGCCTTGGCAATTGTCTATGGACGCTGGTTTGCTACATGCCGCAGATTTGCTCCTCTCAACTTGTGCCTGTCTCTGATCTTCAGTCACCAGTCTTCAGGCTCCAGTGTTCGCCATTGTTCTTCGAACAGCTAAGGATCCGCAGCAGACTCTCACCGGCTGTCCCGCAGTCCCAAGCGGGAGATCTACTTCCCTCTGAGCAGCCATCTTGGACTGTCACTATCCTCGGATTTGTAAGCCTGCTTAATAGATCCTTTTTGTGTTAAAATTTGTAAATTCTGCCTTTGAAAAAAAAACAAACTAACACAACCAGGTATCCTGTGAATTAGAATGAACTAATTCAAAGCAGAGAGGAGTTTGTTGTCCTGCCCACTGAGGATGACCAGCCTCTTTTGGATTGGTTGGTTCTGGTTTTCTGTTTGGTTTATTGGTTGGTTGGGTTTTGTTGTTGTTCTTTGTCTGTTTTGGAAAACTGGCTCATTTTTAAAGTTCAGTTTGATTATGCCTTATGACTTCCCGTTTGATCTTCTCTGTTGGGGTCTAGTTCAGAAGCTTAGTTCAAAGCAATGTTTCTCCCACCTGCAAATTTTACTTACAGATACTCACGTACATATTCTGAAAAAGCAAAGCTGTCCTATTGAGCGTGATTTGTTGATGTAGTTTTGCTTATTTTTGTTCTTGCTGTTAATTGAAAACATTGTTCTTTTTGCAAGTTACTTAACATCTCTGATCCTTGGTATTGTCATGTCTGCCATGGGCAGGGGATGGAGACTGGAGTAGATCAGTGACTTTCAGCTCCTGAAGAATTTACGATTTCCATACCCCCCCCCTTTTTTTTTTTCTGAGACAGGGTCTCACTCTGTAGTCCATGCTGGTCTTGAACTCACTATGTAGCCAAGGATGGCCTCAAACTCACAGCAATCTAGCTGTCTCAGCTTCCCAGGTGCTGTGATTACAGGCATGTACCAGGCATGTACCACCATGCCCAGCATGTCTGTGATCTTCCTGAGCAAATCAGCCTGACCAATTAAATCTGGCCTCTGGGAATGGGACCCCTCCCACATTCCCCATATTGGCTTTTTAGGTATGTATTTATTGAGAAGGGATCTTGCTATGTTCTCTGGGTTTCACTTGAACTTGCAATATTCCTGCCTTATCCCCTGAGTAGCTGGGATGACAGGAATATGCCACTGTACCTGACTTCCACATAGGCATCTTAAAAAGCAACTGAAATGATTCTAATATAAAGCCAATGTTAAACCTCTCCCCCAGGAAATCCAGAGCCGGCAATCCTAATTTCCTGGCTATTGATTGGCTTGATAGGTGTGCATGTGACCCAGTTCTGCATCTGTACCAGACACATACTGACTTTTCTCCTTGTTATTTTTCTCTCAATAACAATCTAGAAACTATTTACATAGGATTTATGTTGTGTTAGGTGTAATAAGTAATCTAGAGATGATTGAAGTATTCAGAAGGATGTGTGGACTTGATATGGGACTTGAGCCTCCTCAGATTTTATTATCCTTAGGGCATCTGGAACTGATGTGGGGGGGACACCAAGGTGATGTCAGCCTTCTGTCATGACTGGGACAGACCTCAATAGGAGGAGGGTTCAGGTGCTGGCGATTAAGGTTGTCACAAATGCCCACCACCCAGCATCCCACATGCACGGCAGCAGCCAAATGCAGCCATTTCTTTTACTTCTCCAAGAGAAACTGGAATTTTAGATTCTAAATAAAATTCCTGGATATTAAATGTTGGCAACTACCACATTTAAAAACAAACACACAGCTGGCCATGGTGTTACATGCCTATAATCCCAGCGTTCAAGAGACTGAGGCAGGAGGATCGAAATGAGTTCAAGGCCAGTGTAGGCTACATAGTAAGTTTAGAACCAGTCTGAACTACAGAGTAAGACCTTGTCTCAAAACAGAACAAGCAAACAAACAACTGGTTATGCAAACACTCTGAAATTCACTTTGTGACTCCTCCCCAGAGCCACCAAGTAATGGGCCTTTCCCCTTACACACACTATTCAAATTGCTCTTTGAAATTTTATTTTTCCCTTCCTTAAGTCTGTGGTCCTCATTTAAAAATGATTTACCGACACACACATGTTCGTAAGAGAGACCCAGTTTAATTTTCTTCTGCCAACATCTACTAAAGATAGACTTGCAACCCCTTCTCTCAAAAGAACAAGTCTTATAAATAAACTAACACAGTAAGAGTTGTGTCAAAACCAAGTTTGCTGCAAAGCTGAGAGTCTTAAAATTCAGAATTCTCTTCCCCTCATCCAGTTGGAAGAGCAGATGGTTTTTGTTGGTACTTTGGCTCCTAACCCTGCTGGCTCAAAGACTTGATGTTTTGTTACAGGATTTTCTAGTCTGGTTGTGATTATGTAAGAAAAGTTTGTGGCTGTGGGCCCTGATGTCATCATACACCTGGAGATACTGGTTTGATCTGCCTTAATCCTGTAGTCCTGTAGAAGGGCTGAAATCCAGACAGAAAGTGAGGGCAACAGGAATTACTACACCTTTCCCTGGCTTCTGTCTTGGACGTATCAGAAGTCACAAAATAGCCTGGTGTGAAGCCATATGCCTGTAATTGCAGTACACTGGAAGGCTGAGGCAGGAGGATCGCAAGTTTGCAATTCTGAGGCAATATAGCAACATTATGAGAATCTGCCTCAAAAAGAGAGGGGGGCATAGCTCAGTGGAAAGGCTCTGGGTTCAATCCCCAGTACAAAATCACAGCTTGACAGATTGGGACTTTTAAGTCCTCAAGATCCCCCATATTAGATCCTTTTTTTTAAAGTGAAGAATAGCTATCTTGGGCCAAATATAAAATATATAATATAGTTGATATACGTATATAAATACTAAAACTTCCTTTAAATTTTTTCTCCTTATAAGATTAACAAGAATCAAAGGCAAAAAAAAAAAAAAATATGGTGGGCCCACAGCCGATTGGACCCAGATGCCCAAGCCCTTGTTGATTAAATAACTAATAACTGTTGGTTTATTGATTCTCCCTCCCTCCTCATTTTATTGATATGGATAAGTGCAAAATATTAAGGTTTACATTGGCTTTGGGCATTTTGTGCACATACATATCTCGTCAAGGTAACAAGACCTTCCCCTTTTTCCTTTCAACCCTCTCCCTACCCACTCGCACAACCCCCCCCCCCCCCCCCCCCCCCCCCCCCCCCCCCCCCCCCCGCCCCATTCCCTTTATTTTTCACTTTACATTCTGTGAGATAATTGTGATCTGTGATCTGGGTTTCTCATATCAGAGAGACCATTTGATATTTCACCTTCTGCTTCTGACTCACTTCACTAAGCGTGATTGTTTCAAGTTTCCTCCATTTGCCTACAAAAGCCTCCACGCTGTTGGACTTTATAGATGCATAGTATTCCACTGTGTATAAATACCACGGTTTGTGTATCCACTGGTCTGTTGATGGGTATTTTGGTGTCTTCCATATTTTCGCTATTGTTAGTTGTGCTGCTGTGAACATGGGTATACAAATATCTCTGTTATGTGTTGTTTTGACCTCTTTTGGAAATATTCCCAGGAGGGGTGTCACTGGATCTAAGGGGATATTTATTTCTCGTCTTTTGAGAGATCTCCATACTGCTTTCCAGAGTGGTTGTACGCATTTACATTCCCACCAGCAGTGCAGGAGGGTTCCTTTCTCCCCACAGCATGCCAGCACTGATTGCTATTTGAGTTGTTGATACAGGCCATTCTCTCTGGAGTTAGATGGTGTATCTTAGTGATGTTTTGATTTGCATTTATTTCCCTTATGGCTAGGGATGTTGAACATCTTTTCAGGTATTTACTGGCCATTTGAACTTCTTCCTTAGTGAACTGCCTCTTTATTTCTTTTGCCCATTTTTCAACAGGGTCCTTGGATTTATTGATTATTGAATCTGCTGCTAAGCCTGAGATTAAAAGGGTCAATGCATGTGAATTCACTCCATGACAGGCTTGGAAAAATTCACATTTTCTTCATTTTTCTTAATTAAATACACATGGCTCAGGTTCCTCCAGCGAGCCAAGGTAGTTTGGCAATTCATTCTGTTGGAGATCAAGGGTCGGGTTCCTTCCTTTCCCTGCAGTAGTTCAAGAAGCCTGGGAAGCTGGGGAGAAGGGGGACGGGAATGTTAAAGCAGAGCTTTGGTCCTATGTGCTTTCTATTGCTTGTCGGATGAGATTCTCTTTGTACATTGTTATCATTTGAACTTGGAGTAATTTGGCGCCAAGGCCCATGTGTTGGGGTCCAAAGCTTGATCTTCAGCTCAGTGCTGTTGGGATGTGGTGGAACCTTTAAGAGGTGGGGCCTAGTGGAAAGTCATAGGTCAAGAGATGGGCTTGCTCCTGAAGGGGATGATGGGAGTCCAGCCCCTTTTGTCTCTGACTCCTGGCTGCCATGAGGTAAGCAGCTTCTGTCATGTGCTCCTACCTGTTGTCCTCCCACACCACAGGCCTAAAAGCACAGGGTCAACCCACCATAAACGGAGTCCTTCAGATCTGTAAGCCAAAACCCTTTCTCTCTTTTTAGTTTGATTATCCAAGGTATTTTGTTAGAGTAGCACAAAGCTAATGCGTAGATGCTGGAATGATCCCTTTGTGGTCAGTAACTCTGTGGACAGTAGTGTCCTCCCTCTCAGTGTACACCTCAGCCACCCAGAACTTGTGCGTGCGTGTGTGTGTGTGTGTGTGTGTGTGTGTGTGTGTGTGTGTGTGTGTGCATGTGCGCTGCAGTACTGGGGATTGAACACAAGGCCTTCACTCTGAACTCCATCTCCAGCTGCTTTGCGTTGTTCATTCAAGGCAGGGTGTTGCTGAGTTTCCCACACTCGACTTGAGCTTGCCTGTTTGCCTGCCTCAGAGTCCCCAGGAGTTGGGGTTACAGGTCTACACCGCAGAGCCCAGCAGTCATCCAGAACTTCAGTTGTTGCTCCCGATGCCGTAGAATTTTGGGGTTTAGGTTTCTCCGTACCCTTCTTAGAAGCCCTTCAAAACTCCCATCTCCCCAAAAAAAACCCCAAAACCTACAGGAGCAGGTTGTGAGCTAGCTACATGCTGGCTGTTCAAAGTGAGGTCTAGGAGTCAGCCATATCCATGCCACCCAGAAGTGATCACAAGCAGAATGTGCACATTAATAAGGTCTCCGGGCAGTGTGCATGGGCCCATTGCAGCTGATAAACCCTGGATGCCAGCAACGTATCTTTAGTCCTTGTTCCCGCCTTTTGTGGCTGTTCTGTGTCCAGCCTTGTGGAATTCTCCAGGGAGAGGGGTCACCCTCCCTCTCCCAACCCTCCCATCTCCTTCATGCAAAGAGCCAGGTTGTTTTAATAACTCTACCAAATCCCAAAGTTCCTAGGCATTCAAGCTCCCCTGTGAGCTGGGCAAACCCAGTATCCCAGAACTCCAAGGCTTAATTGCTTGGGGTAGGGGGAGGGGATTTTCCCTTTGTCTTTTGTGATAAGTCTATGCCAGAAAATAAGCCCTATTAATTTCCAAATCACATTATTCTGTCACACTGATAATGGGCCCTCCGGGCTGATAAAATTTTTAAAAACATTTCTTCTCTTGAAATCTTTCTTTGTGGTCTCTCTTTGAGTCCATTATAATTGCCTTTAGGCTAGAATCTCTGGGGTCTTTTGATTAAGAAAGACAAAGAGGTGTTAATAAGGCTGGTTCTTGTTGACATCGGTCTAATCTCAGACCACGCTGCTTTCAGGTTTGTGGAATTAAAATTACAGGTGTGAAAAAACAGATGGGTGTGTACCTGTTGTGTGTTCTGTGTGAGACAAGGTGTGTCCTTCTTGCCCCCACTCCAATCATCATACAAGGGGCCCTCTGGGATACAAGGAAGGGAGACAGTGTTCATTTTAGCAAAAGACTGTAGCTTTCATTTGAGGATGCACAGTAATATAAAAAAATGCAAATATTATTTATGTTGCATGGCAAGGTTACACAACACTTTATTATACAGTAGACTGTACATTAAAAACTGCTATGTATAAGACCTTTCATCCCATTCCTCCAATTCCCCTAAACTCACTCTTTCAAAGCCTTTGGACTGAGTTCAGTAACAATGAGAAGGGAGAAAAAAAAGTATATTTTTAAATACATGCAGTCCTGAAGAGGAAAGAAAGAACTATTGAAATTTGAAAATTGAGCCGAGGTTGTCTGAAGTCGGCACAAAGAATTTTTAAACTTGGAGGTATTTTGTGTTTCAAATACAAACAATTGAAATCTATTTTTAAAACTTTTTTCAAGCTAGAAAGATTTTTAAAATGTGTGAAAAAGGGGGAAGCACCTTAGAATTAAATCTTGTTTCAACCTGCGGAGACTTGCCAGATCTGTGGAAAATTAAAATCTCTAGGGTGTTCGTTTATATGAACATGGACAATTTTGCCTTCAAAATTTCTGAAATTTAAAGGCCATTTAAAGAGCAGATTTTAAGAAAATTTAGCAAAAGTAAATTTTTTTTTTTGAGGGAGTAATTAAAGTTTCCTGGGTCACATGACGGAAAAAGATTTTATCTCCTCAGCTTTAATTCTTTTTTCTTTCTTAAATTAAGAGATATTAGACAAGAACAGCATACTCAATATGTCATAGTTTGGCAAATGTCGACCCAAACTGGTTTGTTGAATATGGCTTACCTTCAGTTTGTGCCAATTAATTAATGAAGAGTGTTATTTTAATGCTAAATTCGAATAAGTTCCCATTTTGATACACCTCCTAATTTTCTTCTGTTTGTTCAGGTGATTTGTAATTCTAATTGAGAATACATTTTGAGAAATTAACACATAAAAGGGCATCACTGAAAACATTTTCAATTGCATAATTCCAAATGCCATAGAAGTGGTTGGCGTATTTGGACAATCATGGAACTTAATTCCATACGTACATTTTTCAAAATTATCCATCTGTTTAACACCAGGATGGGTTTCAATGGTAAGATCTTGGTGTACCCAAATGTGGAGAACTTGGTGTGATAAAATTTGCAAAAATCAAATCATGTTATTTCTTTAAAAAACAGTAAGATTAGAAAGTTATTCCAAGTCTGCAATATGGTATGATCAAAAACAAGAACTGAAGATAATGTGTTCATGTTTTTCCCACTCCTAAGGGACCACCAGGGAGAAAAATATCTTTGCAAACAGTGAACTAAAGGTAATCTGCCAGTTCTTAAAGACTAGGAAAACTTAAGTTTTAATGTTAATAAGTGAGATTACACCTTCTCATTTAAAGTTGTAAGTGCTGAAATACTAACAGTGATACTCCCACACTACCTTGAATATACTTATTTGGGAAAAATATCTTGATATATTTAGTCAAAGCAGTATAAAACTACTCTAGCACTAGCACTAAACTGTACTTAATACATTTCCCCATCAGTCAGGGACAACTTTATAAACAGAATGGCTGTTCTTAGGCAAAGTCGCTAGAGTAGGTTGCCTGTAAAGATGGCCACCAAGTTTTCTTCCCGTCATAGTGGGTAAGTAGGTAGGTAGGTTCATGTAACAGCTCTTTTCAAAAGACATGGGTTATTTACTCACTCTTTTAAGTCTGAGCTGGACTTGGCCTTGCTTTGGCCAATAGCAGGAGGCAGGAATTCTGTTCTGGGTTTTCCAAGATGGATGGACCATGTGAGGGAGGCCATCTTGGAAGCACCAATCTTTGGTTGAAGCCACTCCAGCCAACACCAGATGGAACCTAGAACAGCATCAGCCCAGAAGGAGTTCCAGACCCAAAGATTCAGGAGTGAATAAAATAACTCTTATTTTAAACCATTATAGTTAAATACAGTTTGGCATAGATCACTGACATGATGGCAGTTTTCTAAATCCTTGAAACTGGGTTTAGCAAACTTCTTGGAGATTGAGAAGAAAAGGCAGCTGGAATATTAATGAACATACTGACACATTGTAAGAAAAATTTCAAAGGTCCTTTTGAGAAAGCTCTGTGGTTATAAAAGACTTGGGTTACAGGGATTTCTGTTATGAGGGTGGTTTGTTTATAAGTGGATTAAAGTGTAACTTGAACAATATCAGTGACAAAAACCATTAATTTTCTTACCTAACTTTTACTTGGTAACACATACATGAGAGATTTCAAGTAAACTATAAGTAAGAATGAATAATACTGAAACTACAAACCTAGATCAAACGCCCCACCTCCTTTTTTTCTGATAGGGACTGCTGTGTTGCCTACGCTGGTCCTGATATGTTAGACTCAAGTGATCCTTCTGCCTCGGCCTTCCAAGTAGCTGATACTATAGGTATGCACCACCATGCCTGTCTGCACAGATTATCAACATAAAATATAACTTATATACTTGTATGTACATTGAAAAATCTGTACTCCAACATTTCTAGATCTAAGAGCAAGAGAAATTTGTGTAGGCCTGCAAGGAAATTTTAAGCAAGTCAAAAATTTATTTGAATTATGACTATCACTTGCAATACTAGTAGTTAATTTTCATCAAAAACTTAGTTACCAGGTACATGCGCATTTTAGCTCTGGTATGTGTGGAAAAATTATTAGGAGTTTTGTTGATATTAAATTTTCTTTTCCACTTATAAGAAAGATTTTTCTTTGAAATGAGATGATTGTTTAAATTGTCAGGTGATACACAAATCACATATGAACTATGCTTGGTGTATGCTGGATAAAAATTAGGTACAAGAATAGTTAGAAAAGAATGAACTAGAGCCAATAATAGCCAATAATAAGAGACCAAGAAAAGAGTAGCTTATATATGAGAAATTATTAGCATATGCCATTTGGTTTTATGACATAATCATTATAAATGTAAGAGAATAGGAGAAAAGTCATACAATAACAAAAACCCAACACTTTTATTTTTAAATGGCCCAGTTCATACCAAATGAGGGGACAGATCTAAAAAGTAGCATACTAGGTTTCCATTTTTGGCAAAATAAATAACATTGAACATTATATAATCTAAATTTTTTTTCACCAATAGAAATGCTGGATTCAGTATAGCAAATGTCCTTCTCAATGCCAGAAAATAAGAATACACCTCAGGAGTTGTCAAAGAAGAGGTGGAAAAACAAAGAGTAGGGATGAACCCTCCAGGGGGTAAGGTCTGCCAGGAAGGGGAGGGGTTTTGGTTTTAAAAGTCCCCAAGAACAGGGGTCAAGGCTTTGGTGGAAAAGGAACTGTGGCTTTGGCGCAACCTGAAGTCCTCTAAGAGCTGTGTACTCAAGAAAGGTGGACCGAGCTAGAAAAATCTGCCCAGTCAATATCAGGAGATGGTGGGGAAACTTACCTACCTTATTCTGGGTCCAGGATGGGGAAAAATATCCTGCAGTAAAATCTGCCGCAGAAAGACTAGTTTCAGTTTTAAGATGAGCAAGTTGTAGGGATCCAAGGTGTAGTTTGGCTGGCTGCTGATGCCAGCCATGTACAAGGTGTGGGAAGAATATAGTGAAAAGTTCATTTAGAACAAGCTTAGGACGCTCAGCAATCTGGGAGGCTGAGGCAGGAGGATCGTGAGTTGGGCAAGTTGCAGTGCTGTGAGGAGCTGCCTCTACCTCCACCTCTATCATGTGCTCCCACTGCAGCTCCCTGCCCGTGGGTGGACTGTGATCTTCGGAAACTGTGAGCTCGAACTAAGTTCTCCTCCCATCTGTAATCCAGCACTGTGGGAGGCCGAGGCAGGAGGATTTCAAGTTCAAGCCCATTCTGGGCTACTTATGACTTAATTCTGTCTCAAAATGAAAAAAAAAAAGTATTGGAGATATAGCTCAGTGTAGTGATCCTAGGCTCATTCCCCAGTACGGAAACAAACAAACAAACAAACAAACAAACACACAAACAAAAAAATCTGGGCTTGGTGCCATGTAGCCCCAGTTACTTGAGGGGCTGAGTAAGAGACAATCTCTTACACCTAGGAGTGCAAAGTTCATATAGGGAGGTCCTGCCTCAAACCACACAGAACACAAAAAACCCCAGACAGAATTGAGTCTGATGATTAAAAATGTGGTAGATGTACCCAAGGTACAGGAAAATAAAGGAAGTCTGCCAGGGGACCAAGGACATGCCAGGGAATTGCTATTTCAGTGGAGATCTGAAAAATGAGAATTTACACTGGTGACGAAGAAAAAGCTGCCCGATTGGAGAAGAGAAGCAAAAGGAAGTTTGTACACTCCGTCTATTATTTTGGTGGTGGTGGTACTGGGAATTGACACCTGCCAAGCAAGTGCAAGGCCCTGAGTTTGATTCCCCCGCACCACATAAACTAGGCGGAGTGGCGCATGCCTGTAATGCCAGCACTGGGGAGGCTGAGGCAGGAAGATTGCTGTGAATTTGAGGCCAGCCTGGGCTACATAGTAAGTCGGGACCAGCCTGGACTGCAGGGGTGAGATCCTGTCTCAAAAATAAATAAATAAATAAATAAATAAATAAATAAATGTCTTAAGACACTGTCTCACTAAGTTGGCCTTGAACTTGAGATTCCCCCTGCCTCTGCCTCCCACCCGGCTGGAAAAGTGTTTCATGTGTCTCAATGGGAATGAAATGGTTTAGAGGAAGTACGCTTGGAATTATGTGGACTGTGCATTCCTCGATGGAAAAACAAGTGTAAGAATAATATGCAGGCTATGTTCTCTTTTTTTTTTTTTTTTAAAGAGAAAGAAAGCCAGGCATGGTGATACGTGCCAGTATTCCCAGCACTTTGGGAGACCGAGTCGAGAGGACTGCAAGTTCTAGGCTAGCTTGGGCAATCGAGTGACTTAATGATCCCCTGTCTCAAAATAAAATAAACAAATAAAAAGGGCTGGGAATGTAGCTCCTTGTGAAGGCCTGAGTTCAATCCTCAGGACCACAAAAAGAAAAATATAAGATCATGTGTGTGTGTGTGTGTGTGTGTGTGTTTGTGTGTGTGTGTGTGTGTGTGTGTGTGTGTGTGTGTACATAACTTGGAAATCTGCACATTAGTAGGAAGATCTGGAAGCTTCCAGCTTCTGCTTATCTTTCAGATTACAATTAAGGGCAGTGGGGGAGCTGCAGCAGAGCACCTGCTAGTGTCAAATTCATTGCTAATTGTTGAAAGGGGTGAAAAAGAGAAAAATTAAGACTGTCTCTGAAGTCCTCGTTTGACCCCTCGCTGGAAAGTGCGCTCCGTGAAAGTAAACAATGTGTTTCGTTCCCTTTGCTTTCCCCCAGTGCTTGACACCAAGGGCCCAATGAAAAAGTTTATTGGTTGGGAGAATGGGAATATGGGAATTTGAGAACGCCTCCAGGAGTATGTGGAAACTGGCAAGAAATGACTTTGGGGGCTGTGAAGTTCAACAAATATTTACTCAGCCTGTGTCGGAGGCTGCCATCCTGAGTGCCACAGGGGGTGGACAGAGACTGTGGTACTTAACAGCTGGAAGACCCCAACACCAGCCACAGGGAAAAGGAATGCTGGGAAACAGCAGTGAGGTGTACCAGCCAGGCAGTCGGGTTGACCAGGGTTTGATTTAGGGCTCTCTGTCTTTTAGTAGCTGTTTGGCTAAAGGCAAGTAGCTTAACCTCTCTGGGCTCCAAGTACTTTATCTGTAACATAAAGCTTATAATAACAGTACCAGCTTCAGAAACGTGGGAAAAATACTCATGTTGAGTACTTGGGGCAGAATCAACATTCAATACCCATGAGGTATGATTGTAGAGAAAAGTAGGGGGGTGGAATTGAGGGATCTAGGACCATGCGCATGTTCAGCAAGCACTCTACTGCTGAGCTATATCCCCAGCCCCGTGCCTAGTCTTAACCCCCATGAATATGGGACCTTAGACGGCCCACAGCACTTTGTGGTTGTGATTAAGGCTCTCCAGAGGCAGATACTATGTTAGCCTGTAGGATGATGGGTCCCATGCCATCACAAGAATCCCTGTAAATGAAAGCAAGTCACAGAGAGTCAGAAGGAAACGTGACGTCACACCAGAGGTCAGAGGGATGTGTCAAGAAATGGCTTGAACCCAGAAAACGCTTCTAGACGGGGTAGACTATGCAAAGGAACGGGTTCTCCCCAGGAGTTCCCAGAAGGGGCTCAGCCCAGCTAACACCTTCACTTTTGCACCAGTGAAGTGGCTGTGGACTTCAGACCTCCTGCTCAAGATCGCAAGAGAATGTATGTTTTAAGTCTCCACATCCGTGTTGTGGGAGGAGTGGCAGTAAGAAACTCATGCAGAAATGTCAGGCGCAGCGGTTCACCATCTAGATCCTCTTCAGGGACAGACATATTGGTCAGCTGCAAAGATTCTGAGCAGGAGACAGGCTCTACTCTCAGCTCATTCAAGGTCGATGTCAGGTACAGAGGCAGCTGTCTCTCACCCAAGGTCATGTTCTTCCTGGGGCTCCTGTGGGGCAGCGAGGGTGAGATGGGATAGGGTATGTGAGTCTGCTACTTCGGCCAAGTCAGGCAACCCCAGGGGTCATGGTTCTTGCAGAGCGTCCTGCCCTGTTGGCCGGGCTTTGCTGGGTTGGCATCCTAGGTAGGCTTTTCCTCTGTCCGGTTCTGCTTCCTCTCTTTGATCCTGGTGTTGCTTCCTGCTCTGTGCAAGATCAGCCTGCAGCAGAAGCACATCTGAAAGGGAAGAAGGGTACCTTCAAGGTCAAAGTCAGCTATTTAAGCATCTTTAAAAACTTTAAATTTGGCTGGACATGAAGAATATCTATATGCTATCCCTCATCCTTTTGATTCTAGTGTGCCTCTGTCTCTTATTAAAAATAAGACATATAAAGGGAAGAACAACTTAGGGATCACTGAGTTTGTCTGTTTCTTGCAAAAAACAGACAACAGTTGCTGCAAACAGGAAAAAAAAAAGGACTAATTTCGTTTGCTAATTTTATGCATGTAGGATGCAAGCCACCTTAGTTAGGTGGGAGCCATGTGGAGCTGAGAATTAGAAGCCACACAGGAAAGTACAAAGGTGGTCTCAAGAGATTTTAAAAGAGGGAACACAGTGTGAGCATTTCTTACCCCTTGACTTTTCGTAACTTGAAATGTGGTGAGCATAGCTGTGTTTGTATCCAAAAGGTGTGACTTAGAGGGGCAGAGTGATTTCATCCCACCTTTCTTGACCTTGAATGGTATTAGCAGAGTAAAAGAGATTAATGAGATTTTAAAGATTATTATTAACCAAAAGAAAGGCTGTGGGGAATGTAATTTCTGCATAACATGAATGATAAAGCGCTCATTAGTCTATAGAGGAAGAATGGAGAGAAACAAACAGAGTCTCTCCTTTTGCAAAGCTCCAGGTTAGATATAGCTGTGAAAAATCTTAGAACACTATTTGATTTATTTATTCATTGTTGGGACAAAGTACCTGACAACCACAATTAAAGGTAGGAAAGATTTTTTTAGCTCACCATTTCAGAAGTTCTCCTGCAGTCTGTTCAGGGCAGCTGGCAAAGATGGAAGCACATGGCAGAGGCTGGAGAGCTGCTCACGGCATTGTGGACAGAAGCCGAGTGAAGCCGCAGTGAAGTAGGTCTGTGTCTGGAGACTCAGGCAAGGCAAGAGCTTTCCCGTATGTTTCTTCTTCCTTGTTTTACTTAGTTTAAGCTACCACTCGGGACTCCCACATTCATGGATGTGCCCTTTCCTCACCTCCTGGCCCGTAAGTCAACAACCTACAACTGAAAGCTCTGCTCTTCCTCCACCCCCATCTCAACAAGCCAACCCAATCCCACCAGTTCAAGCCCCAAGCAATTGCCCATTCTAGCCAGGCCCTACTTGCCAAGAGCGTATGGTTCCACAGTTATCCCACTGCTTCCAAGTCCATGAGGATTTGGGGGGACACCCCACATCCAAACCATAGCAGACACCTTCTTCACAAAATTTGATTTAAGAATTTGAGTTTGGGGGTTGGAGAAATAGCTCAACAGTTAAAACACTTGCCTAGCAATCACTAAACACCTGAGTTCTATTCCCCAGTACCACATAAGCTGGGTGTGGTGTCACCTGCCTGTAATCCTCGCACTCAGGAGGCTGAGGCAGGAGGATTGCCATGAGATGGAGGCCAGTCTGAGCTACATAGCTCAGAAATCAGCATTTACTAGAGAGCGAGGCTGTGTCTCAAAAAAAAAAGAATTTGCATCTTGATTAATTAACCATGATTGGTGAGTTCTCCAATTACAAGCATCAGATTGAGAGATGTATTTATTTTCTCTTTCTCCCAAAGGTTGGCTACAAAACGAGATGAGAGAGTGTTCAGTCACACGTTAAAAAGAGACTGGGAGGGCAGTCAATAGTGGATGACAGATTTTAACAACATTTTGGAGATAACTTATTGTTGGCGACATTTTCACTTGGTCATGGCAGACAAAAATACTCCACATTTATCTTTTTCCAGCAACACTAAAAAACTTCTAAGGAATAAAAGAAACCTATGTTCTGTACAGTTGTCCCATACTTGAGGACAGAGTGGTTAACAACTTTTTTCTTTATCTAGAAATTCATATTCAGCTGTGCTACCACCAGTAAACAAAGTTCAGTGATTCCAGCTATGAAGAGACTTATAAAAATTACCTCTCGTGGAGTAAGTTTTTAGAAATATGCTCCAAATAAAAAAAAGAGAGAAAAGAACAAGGTAATACTCAAGGGAAAATGAGATTACAGATGGATAAAAGAAAAGAGAATTTGTGAAGAATGGCCAAAAATTATGATTCAAAGTAACAATTATACAGCAGGTCCTAGAAAGGAATTTGATCAGATTACAGCAAGAAAATGAACTCTGGAAAACATCTCTAGGGAAAATATGAAGTTGATTCCTTCAGAATAGAAAATACTATTGATAAATGGGTCACAGAGATATGGGAATATCTGAAAAATTACTGAGACTCAATATTTACAAGTGTGTATGGTGCCTCATACCTGTAGTCCCAGTGCTCAGGAGGCTGAGACAAGAGTATCACAAACACAAGTTTGGAGCTCCTGTTATTGTCCAGGGACTACATAGAAGGTCCTTTTCTCAAACACACATGCATGCACACCTACACACATATGTACACACACATCCCTCAGAAAACCGGACAAAAAAATGCAAGGCAGTTATTAACTCTAGGAAAAGCAAAGGCGATGCCAGGAAGTAGGCAGAGGTAGAATGTTCCTCCTTGGTTTGAGAGTAAATGATACTTTTATGTCATAACCTAAATATTGGTCATTTACCTGCTCCAAAATTTCTGTGTAACAATTTTAGGGAACAATCACTTAATGCTCTAAAGATAGTAATATATACTATAATACAAATTTGGCTATAGTTATGAAAAAATTATATTTTGAAATTAAATATTTAAAGCTTGCTTTGGTGCATGATCAGTTAGAATTGGAGTCAAAGACTTGACAGAATGTTCTCAGTATAGCAGTCAAGTTCATAGACATTGGAATCAGACAGCTGGCTTCTTAGCTACAACCCTGCCATGGGCTGTGTGACCTTGAGCAAGTCATATTAACTTCTCTGAGCCTTAGTTTGTCTAGTTGGTAGCATGGGAATAAAAGAAATCGTATTGTTCTACTGACATTGTGGAGATGCTTTGAGAATTCACTGAGATAAAAATAACTAACGTGTCTTAGCTAGTTTTTTGTCACTGTGAGTCAATACCCAAAGTGCGCCAGTTAGGGGAGGGAAAGTTTAGTTTAGCTCACAGTTTCAGAAGGTCCATTCATGGGTGACCAGTAACAACAGCAGCACACAGCAGAGGTGGAAGGGGAGGCAGCTCCTGGTGACATTGCAAACAGGAAGTCAGGACAGGTTCCAGAGGAAAGGCAGGAAGCAGCAAATATCCTTCCGGGTCTCATCCCAGTGATCTACCCTGCTGGGTCCAGCCTCAGTGTTCCACCCTTTTCACATTTAATCCCTCACCACATGCCTGTAATCCAACCCACATATCTGTCTTCTGTCACACAGCTACGATCCACCAAACACCCATAATCCACCCCTCCACACCAGGCCCCCGTCTCCCAACAGCACTTGGTTCCATAGGTAATCCATAATAACCAAATGCATGACGCTTTTGAGGGACATTCCAAATCTAAACCACAATGGAATGAAATATGCTAAATGCCTGATACACATTTTTTGTGACTCTTCCTAAGTTATCCATTTCGTAACGAACATGCTTGTCTTGTGGTCTACTTTTTAAATTATTGATGGCTTAATAAATGTCAGCAGTCTCTTTGTTAGTGTTTCTATGGAGATAACATCAAAGAAAAGAAACAGTGAAAAGAGACAAACTCAGCAGATTCTGCTCATTTCCAGAACAAATTTCCAATCTCCTCTCCCTCAGTCACACATGGCATTGAACCTGTAGGAAGAAGGAAAAAAAAAAAATCCCCAGAGCATCACAGTTCTGTTCAAAAGTGATGCTTTTTTAGGTAGGCATTAAAATTGTGGTAAAAGGCACTTGACCTCAAACTGACCATTGTGACCGGTTTTTTAAGTGGACAGTGTAGTGGGATTGATTAGCATATTTATAGCCGTGTGCAGCCATCAACACTGCCCGCCTCCGTCCATTTTCATCCTCCCAAACAGAACTCTCTTCCAATTGTACAGTAATTTCCCTCCATCCTCCTCCCAGCCCAGGCAACCACCATACTATTTTCTGCCTCTATGATTTAGACTACTTTAGGTACTTCCTATAAGTGGAGTCATATGGTTTCTGTTCTGAGACTGGCTTATCTCTCTTAGCATAAGGTTCACCCATGTTGTAGCAATTGTATTTCCTAACACACACACACACACACACACACACACACACACACACACACACACACACACACACGATGCCCTGCCATATTGTTTTGTTTATCTATCTGCAATGAACCTTTGGGTTGTTTCCAACTTTTGACTACTGTGAATAGTGCTATGACCCCAGGTGTGCAGACATCGGTAAGAGTCTCTGTTTTCAGTTCTTCTCTGTGTACATGCCCAGAGATAGGACTTTTGGATCCTACGTTAAATCTATGTTTACTTTTTTTATGAAACCACCATGATCTTTTCCCCAATGCCTGAACCATTTACAATCCCCACCTCTGGCATACCCCCCTTCTAATTTCTTTAAATCCTCACCTGCTCTTGTTGTTTTGAGTCTACATTCTTGACTCTGTATGTGACATTCTGTTACATAGATTTTTGAAAGTAGAATTGATGGGTCAGAGGGAACATGTGGCTAAGTTTTGGTACATTCAGCAAATGGACCTCCCCAAAGGTTGTACCAGTTTCTATTCCAACCACTCACAAATTGAAGATGCCTCATCCACCACAGCTATTATTGCAATTTTTAATATTTGCTTTGCAGATGGAAAAAAGATCTCATTGCATTAATTGGTGTTTTGCTGATTACTATTGGAATATATTTTGCATTCTTACTGGCTGCCCGTCTGATTTCGCCATTCTTTATTTAATCAGTTCTCCATTGGTGACATTTAGCTCAATTACCAGAGCACTGCATATTCAAGATGGCCAAACAGAAGGGTGAATGTAGGAAGCTGTTTGAAATGTCTCCAGTGACAATAAAGGGACTGCAGAAACACTTGAAATGATAACACTGAGTCATTCAGTATGTGATTTGGATATGATTTGTCCTCCCAAGGATCCGTGTGCTAAGGGTTTGGTTACCAACACGGCAACATTGAGGTGGAGAACCACTAAGGGGCGGGGCTTGCTGTGAGGTTATTAGATTATTCAGGTCAGTGTCATGCTGGTACCAAGGTCTCACGAGAGTGGGTTGGTATAAAATGAGCAGAGACATATCCAGCCTCCAGAGTGCTGGAATTACAGGTGTGCACCACCATGCCCAGCTTATGTGGTGCTGGGGAATCGAACCCATGACCTTGCACTTGCTAGACAGGCGCTTTTACCACTGAGCTATTCCTCCAACCTTTGATTTGGTTTTTATTGTGTATTGGCAAGCTCAGAATCTAACAAAGGCTTTATTACAGCTCACCACAAAGGATGAGCCCTGGTTCCCTAGGATATGATTTTTGGAAGGCTTGGACCTCAGTGGCACGGACTTACCTGGTAGAGAAGTTATTCTCCTTACAGTTTCCTCCTAGTCAGTCTCATCAAGGGAAAGCTTCTTTGCGCTGCTTATGTGCAGGTGTAACACTTGACACTTGTTGAGGTGTTTGTCTGATGTTGAACTCACAGCAGTCCTCCTGCCTCAGCCTCCCTGAGTGCTGGGGTTACAGGCATGCACTACCACACCCCATTTATGTGGTGCTGGGGAATCAAACTCAGGTACTTAGCTCTTGCTAGAAAAGTGCTTTAACTGTTGAGCTATTCCTCCAGCCCTTTTATTTACACAAATGGCATTCACCTCCCTTTAAGACAAAATCATTTTTGCAAATATATAATCACTTTAAGGGAAGTAATAAGCGTAAGCAGCCATAGATTGTAAACTGATTGGACAGAAGGTATTAATCAAGGCAGTGCTCAAGTGAAACTTTGGAGATAGTGCTTTCGTGGATTTTTATGGGGAGTATTGGACTCTACAATTATCGGTATTTGTTAACCCTGCTTGTACTTTTCTAAATTTAGAGTATATCACAATCACATGGGGTGATTGTTTACAAAGTAGATTGCTCAGAGTTAACCTAAGACAATGTATCTTGGTCCACTTGGGCTTCCATAACAAAATACCAAAGCATGAGAGATCTATGAACGCTAGGAAATTTATTTCTTACAGTTCTGGAGGCTGGAAAGCTCAAGTTCAAGGCATTTTTGGTGCCTAGTGAGGCTGTCTTCCTCGTAGAGGGGCATCTTTTCATATGATGTCACAGCAGGGGATCCCTTTGATTTATTTTTCTTGTGGTCTCTTTCATAAAGGTGCTGATCCCGTTGAAGAAGGCTCCACCCTCCTGATCAAGGTCCTACCTGTAGTCCCGCCACCCTGGGAGGTCGGGATTGGAACACACGAGTTTGGAGAAAACATAACTATTCATAGCTGTGGGACGCAGTAGACCTGGGCTGCGACCTGGAATTGTCCTCATTTGCTCTCCTGGGGGGTCCTGATGCAAGTCAAGTGACACCCACAAAAATCCTGAACCATATCTTCCCAGGTATTTTTTTTTTTCCCTCCAGGTCCCAGGTGGGTGCTGAGTCAATACTGTGCACCTGGCGAGAGGCAGACAGCTGTGGTGGGGTAGGAGGCCAAGGAGGGTCACATTCCTTTTCCTGACCAGAAAGGCAGCCCGCATAGATGCCCTGAGAGGCAGATGCCAGCCCCCCTCTCCCCTCGGCCCAGGGCACTGCTTATGGTGCAAGGGTCTGCACCAGTGTCAGAAGCTACCCTGAGTATGTCCAGGCTACCGGGCAGATTGTGTTTTTCCTTTCAGCGGGTGCTTTTATATACTGTTGAGCTCCCGGCAGATACATGTGGAAAAGTGTTGACCACTTTAAGTAACATACACTAATGTATGAGACAAACCATTCAAAGTCCAGGCCGGGTGAAAGTACATGCTCTTTGTCCAGTTGCTTCCTGTTGTTAGCGGCTCCCAAACCCAAGGCCATGGCCTCTGTAGTGTTAGGAACCCGGCTGCCAGGTGAGCAGTGGGCCAGTCAGGGAGGCTTCATCTGTCTTTACAGCCAGTCCCCGTTCCCCACATCACCTCCTGTTGGATCAGCAGCAGCGTAAGATTCTCAAAAGAGCTAGAGGTACAAGGGCCCACGAGTCTGTAATCCCAGTATTCTAGGAGGCAGAGGTGGAAGGATCACTAGTTCAAGTCTACCCTGGGCAGCCTAGTGACTTACTGAGGTCCTTTCTCAAAAATGAAAGATAAACATGGACTGGAGATGTAGCCAGTGTAAAGGCCCTGGGTTTCATCTTCAGTAATAATCTAACACCTGGGGACCTGAGGTGGAGCAGAGGCAGTGATGCATCCACCACATCCCTTTCTGCCTTTCTCTGCTCCGTGGAAAAATTGTCTTCCAACTAACTTGTCTCTGGAGCCAGGCGCTGGGGTTAGCTGCCCGGGATGGCAGCATCATGGGGACTGAAGCCTTTCACAGCAATTAAACAGGACAATGTTTCAATTTTATGAGCTGCTTTCTGTGGCCATTTGGATGATAAAATAACAAAACTCTTCAACCCCCCCCCCAAAAAAAAATCTGAATTATCTAGATTATTTATTCTTAAGTCTCTTGTATCCATCAAGATGCCTTGTGGGCAGCTGGAACATGTCTGCCAGTGTGTATAACAAGAACCCCCTGTGACAGTTGGGGGAAACCTAAAAAGATTCCCAACGTACATGTAGCTTGACGTATCACAGCTAAGGCCAGCGAAATAAAAAAGATGTTGTAAAGTGAATCTGGCAATTTTGAGACCAACCGCAACTTTGGCTTCCCCTTTGAACCTCCCCTGGGAGCTCTCAGAAAACCCACCGCCCAGGCTGTACCCCAGATCAAACCTATTAACAATGCCCAGGAGGCAGGACCTGGGCGTTTTTTATTTATTTATTTATTTATTTTTAATTGCTAGGTGATTCCCACTGCAGCTAAGGTGACAAAGTTCTCCTTTAAGGGGAAATTTCCTTACTGTTTCAAAAGTCATGTACCGTGGTGGTGAACTTCCAAGGTGAGGCCATGGGGTAACAATTCTTATTCCTCTGTTAAGACATAGCCAAACTGGTCCTTTGACCATGTATAACCATTGACCTCCTGCCTCTCTAAGATAAGGTCCAGATTTTATCCGAGGAGATATCTTTGACAGACCTGTTCTGTTTCCCACGGGTCAAGTGACTGCTTCAGCTCATGTTTGAGCTTAGAACCATCCCAAGAAGTCTCAACCAGGAGGGCAGCATTCCAGCAAGAGGGTATCAGAGACAGAAGTGGGCTACTTCCTGGGTTGTGCACGGAGACAGGTGTAGAAGAGAGGATGAGTATGTGTATGCAAACCTCACAAGGTCCCCGTGGGGGGCACCATAGATTCTTCCTGTGTGCCCAGGCCCCCAGCAGATGGATTCTCAGCGGGATACCGTGGGGGCATCTCCAGCCAGATGAGCTAGAATCCAAGAGATAAAGGACACGCCCATCCTCCAATCCACTGCACATTCCTGAACATAAAGGATGGGGACGAGGTCTTAAGCTGATTATAGGAATAAAATTTGGATTGGACTAGAGTGGACTAGACTGTTACTGCTGGCAAATGACTGTTCTTACAGTTGAAACCAACCAAACAGCTACAGGACTTAGGGAGACACTGACCAGGGGCTCCCTGTGGATCTGCCTGTTGCCAATCTCTCCCCTCCCCCACCAAGTTCAGTTCTTTTAACAGCCCACTAGTGATCACTTATTCTCCCTGTTGGTACCACCGCTCTGAGGCATGTGTCACTCAGATGTTGTATGTGTTCTCTGGGATGAAATACAACGTCATCAACAACAAAAGTCTCATCTGTTACCTCTGGTTCTCCAAGCTGGAAGCTGGAGAGGTTCTGATCAGCTTGAGGTACAAAACCCTATACCAGGGGTAGCAAACCCGACTGCCTACAGGGACCATGAAGGAAATTAAATTAGTGAAGGAAGAGGAAGAGGTGGGACTGTGGTACCTTGGAGAGCCCATGCCCATCTGTCTTCTAGTCAAAGGCTACCCAGTGAGCCAGATATCTGCACCCCCACACACATACCTTTTTGTCCAGAAAAGGCAGAGATATGCATTGGTTTTTGGTTAGTATTCCATGGTGTTGGGTATATTAGCAACAGTATTGGTTCTTTTGGCCTATGATACAATCTACTCTGGTGGTTTAAGCACAAGTACTTTAGCAGAGTGGCAAATTGTATTCCTGTCCAACTCCATCTTCTGTTTTGAAAACCTATCCCCGAATGTGGCTGTATGTAGAGATAAGGACTTTAGTGGGTAAAGTTAGATGAAGTCATAAGACTGTGGCCCTAATCCAATAGAATGAGAGCCAGAGAGAGGAGAGGAGAGGGGAGGGGAGGGGAGGGGAGG
>PVKB01006463.1:0-61115 GCA_004027205.1 Ctenodactylus gundi | reverse complement strand
CCCACAGTGAAGAGCCTGGAGCGATGCATCCAGGAGCCAAGGAGTGCCAAGATCGCTGGCGCTCACCACGGCTAGAAGAGAGGCCAGGACAGGTGCTTCCACACAGCCCTGAGAAACAACCAGCCTTGCTAAGGCCTCTATTTTAGACTTTTAGTTTCCACAACTCTGAAAGAGAAAACTTGTGTGTTTTTATCCACTCTGGTTATGTGATACTTTGTTATGGTGGCCCTGGGAAACTGGTGTGAACTGGTCTGAGAAAGGTGTCCTTCTAGGGCAGAGTTTTGTATGCTTTTTCTGTAAAACAGCACTGAGGAAGTCGCATAGGCTTTGTAGGCTACGTTGCACCATTCAATTTGGCTATAGGAGCACAGGTGAAGTCAGTTGTAGACAATCTATAAACCAGTGTGGCCACCCTGAAGGTCACTGGGACTTTGTGCCTTTGTTTTTTTTTGAGTGAGGAGAAACGGAATTCAACCATATAAACAATATACAGCAGTAATAATATAGTAAAACTGCAGTAATAAAACTTTTTAATAGTTTTTATTGTAACATTTAAAAAATCAAGGGCAAAACAGAAAAAATGTGAACTTCAGTGTGGACCTGCCTGATATAAGCAATAAAACTTTATTTATAAATACAGACTACAGTCCGGGATCTGCCTCAGAGCCTGTGCTCTGCTGACCCTCACTTTACAGGAATCCAGACAGCCTAAACCGTCAAGCACATGGCAGCTGTTTCCAGTGGATGAAGACTGGTGTTGAACGTGCACCTGCTTTTATACTCAGATATTTATGAATGGGGGGCTCTTTCGGGGTTCATTAAGCACAGCCTTATTTAAGAAATTTGTCATGCGGCTACCTTGATGGCTCCCCCAACCCCAGCCTGTTCAAGAAGGACTGGGGCCTCATGCTGTTGGACCCCCAGCTGCTGCGGGCCTCTGACCCCTCTTCTCCACCACGTCCCCTGAGGCCTCCAAGGCCAGCAGCCATAGGAGCAGCTTCAGCATGGAGGAGGTGACATGCTATGATGGGGACTGGCCTGGAGCCACCTCACAGGCTGTACCTTGTGCAATAGGGCCACCTGCCCCACACTCTCTCCTACAATCCTTGCGGACTCAGTGTCTGCCTGGGAGCTCCCACTGGCTCTGTGCCCCCTCTGGATGGGACAATGGGAACAGACCCCTGGAGGAGAAGTGAGGGGACAGAGCGGCAAAGGGGTGACCTACGTACGTACTTCGCATTGTTGAGCTTCTCCTCCTCATCCAGGTTTTCTGTCTTCAGAAGGTCATAGTTAATGGAGCCGGGTTGGATGGCATCGATAAGATCCAGGACAGGCAGGCTTGTACTGATCTTTGGGTCCTACAAGGAGAGAAAGTGGGGCATTGGCCAGTGGTCACCTCCCTCAGCCCTAGAGAGCGGGTGGTTCTCTCTCTTCTTACATGAGCTGTGCACAGCTTGCCCCAAAAGGGCCACGGTAACCACGTGACATTCCAAATCTACTGTAGCTTCTGCGGGGAATTACCAGAAAATACAGTAGAACAATTCTTAAATAGTGAATGGAATGCAGTTATCACAACCAGAAGAAAACAACACAATAGCACACTCCTGCAACTCCAGCACATTGGGAGGCCCAGATAGGAGGATCACAAATTTGAGCCCAACATGGGGAATTTAGTGATACCCTGTTTCAAAATAAAATATAAAAAAGGACTGGAGATATCACTCAGTGCAATAGCCCTAGGTTCAATCTCTGGTACCACAAAGGGAAAAAAAAATGTAGAAATCAGAAAGAGGAGACTAATGCCCCATATGGGGACCATCCCAGGATGAGTGGACAGGACGGTGGGTGATGGAGGTGCAACCAGGAGAACCAGGAGGTGCTCTTTCCCGAGGAACTCCGGTGGGGGTGAGGTGAGGGAGAGAAGAGCTGTTGCCAGGGAAACTGCAGTCGCAATGATGTGATTATACACAAACGTAGTAACTAGCTACCGGCTAGCTACTGCTAGCTGCTGGCCTCAGAGTTTTTCCAGCACTATCTCACAGGTTGTCTTACTTGATTGTCACCATGAGCCTTAATTACAGCATCTAATCTAATCTTTTGGTTCTTTGTTCAAGTTTTTTAATTGACACAAATTGTTGTGCAGCCTGCACAGCTTAATGTTTTGAAGCCCATATACACTGGGAAATGTTAAATCTAGCCAATTAACAACACCTCGGAGCTGTCATCTTGGTGGTGAGAGCATTTAATACTCACATTTAACCTTTTTAACTTTTTTTTTTTTTTTTTTTTTTTTTTTTTTTTTTTTTTGCTGGTGTTGGACAATGAACTCAGGGCCTTGCACATGCTATTTGCTCTACCATCACCATCATCCATATTAGTATTAATTTACAGAGAACACTTCTGGACTAAGTGACTGGCTGGAAGGTGAAAGAGCTGAGATTTGAACTTTAGTTTTGGCTGAAAATCCAGGATTCTGTGGCATTCGATGTTTCCATCTAGACTCGCGAATGCTCCCCAGATTTGAGCCCACAAAACTCTGCACAGTGTGTTCTCTCTCTGCTGCACCAGTGCAAGAGCGCAGTCCTGGGGACCCGGGAGCAGCTGTGTGCCACCATGCGGGCATGGTAAAGGCCAACCACCTCACACTGGGGATCTGACTCAGCACACAGCCTAAGCTAGAAGCAGGACCCCAGACCTTGGCATCAATCTTTCTCTGAAGCCTTCTTATCTAGGTAGAAGAATACATTTTATTTATGAGTCCATTTTTATTTATGCTTGGACAATAAAAGCACCACTATAAAAGTTAACACCATCACTAGCCACAACCTCTGTTTCACAGAACCTCTGGGAGAGGAAGAATGGAGAGATCCCAGTCTCGCCTGCCTTCCCACACCCTGCACGGTCATGCGGGGTGCTGGTGGGCAGAGAATGGCCCGCAGCTGTTAGCCGAGAGAGGTGAGGAGTGGGCCAGGATTGTTCCCAAAATGGCCAATCAAGAGGAGGTTGTGTTTATTTTTTAAGGGTTTCATGTGAAAGAAATGTGAGGCTAATTTGATATTTCCTTTAGGTACATTGCATGGCCCTTTTTATTTAATCAATTTTGAAATACTTTAGTGAGAAGACAGAGAAAATTAGATCAGAGTCATAAAGAATAAAATAACTATCAATATTTCCTAAGGATGAGGCTCAGTTTCTTTAACCAAGCCTCATACGCCCAAGAACACTCCAGAAACCAGAAGCTGCTAATTTCTGGGCTGGAGTGGCAGCCTTTTTTTTTTTTTTTTTTTTTTTTTTTTTTTTTTTTTTTGAGTGAGAGTCTCGTTAAGTTGCTAAGTTGCCCCAGCTAGGCATGTTTATGCTGCTTCTGCCTCAGCTACTCAGAGTACAGGAATAAGGCTTGAGCCACCACACCTAGCTTGAAGTGGTAGCCATTTTACAAGGAGAAGTTCTACTGCCTGCGTGACTGGTGATTTCCCACTAACAGTTACGTGACATCTGGAGCCCCCCTGGCCTAGACCTCACCCCATAGGTACAGGGGGTCTTCCCTTATGAATCATCAGAATACCAACCATGACCTCAGAGTGCTGCTTGAGCTCCAGTTTCCTCACCAGCGAAGGGAGGAAAACAATACAGCTAACCTCACAATGTCTGTGAAGATGAACCTGGAACAAAGCTTCTGGCTTAGAGTGAATCAGTACTTGGTGCTTCTTTTGACTTTTCTTTCTGGTAGGGTCTGCTCACTTCAGTCACTAGCCTCCACTCCTGTCTTTGCTCAGCAATTTAGATGAAAGAGTGACCTTGAGGTGGCTAGTATCTGTGACCAGTTGGCTGTCAGCTGGTGGTCCTGGGACAACCTTACCCAGATGCATCTCTGCTCTACCCAATGCAAAGAGATTTAACTTTTTTCTTTATTTTAAAACAGAGGATTGAAATCTTAACTCCCTCGCTCAGTCAGTACAACTTTAAAGCAGTCCTTCCCCCTGAGCCTGGATCACTAATTTAGATAAATGTAGAAGCATAGACATTATTATAATATGGATGAATGTACAGGCTTCTTGAGGAAAACTCCAGCTAATGAATGAATGAGTTAAGGAATTTATAAAATATAATACTGTTATTAATAAAAATTTGGGTACATGTACACAATTTGTCTTTGTAAAACATCACATGGGAGATCTTCTGTTTCACCGTTAGAATTTTAAGAGTCTGTGTAACAGAAGTGTACATATTTTTAAGAAATATTATCGGATTTCACGTTACTCTGAAAGAACAAGACCAACAACAATGTCGTAAAAATAATAAGTTTTTAAAAAATTAACTATTATGGGAGAAAGTAATGAGAAACTTGTCAGTGAAATGGAAAATGAACAATAAAATAACAATGGGCCATTTCAGAAAAATCAGAATGGGAGGGGAGACTGCTGTATCAATGAAGGTCATTTATTGTATAATAATAACACTATAGATAAGCAAAGAGCTCTAACAGAAAACTAAAAAGTTTTACCTTGAAACTGGAGATGGATGAACTCTTTCCTGCTTCCTTCAATGTTTCATTCACCCAGTTGACAATAATGTCATCATTGACCTTCTGCCCACCACCAATGTCTTCGAGGATATTCAGTGTGTACCTGAACAAAGGCAAAAATGATTTCTGGAGAGGAGTTGCTAAAGAATTCAAGAGAGTAGATGTTTTCTTTTCTTTCTAGGTATGTCATAGGAGATTATCAGAATACCATCACATTGGAAGGAAAAGGAACATTCTCTTTAGAATGATTTAAAATGTAAACATAGGGTTGCTATGGTAGAAAGCAAAGTTAGTATCTCATCCAAGCCCTGTCATTGCTCAGGGCAGGAAGAGAACAAAGAGAAGAAATAGGAGGAATGGAAAATAAAGAAAAGGATTTAAGCCAATGAAGTTCTCAAAGGAGCCACAAAAATCAAGAAACAACTCATGTTAGAAAAGTCCTGCTGGGGAGTAGGGTTTGGTAAGGGGAGGGTCAAAAGGAGAGAGGGGAAGGTCTTGTAACCTTGCCAAGATAGGTATGTGCACAAAATGCTCAAGACCAACGTAAACTTTAAATTTTGCACTTATATATATATCAATAAAATGGGGGGGGGGGGAGGAAAAGTCCCAGGAACTGATGTGATAAGATAAAAATATAAAATAAATTATTATATAAAAATAAATGTTAGGAACACTCTAGCCCAAAAGTAATGACCTTATTTATATAATAATTTTAGATTTTTGAGGGTTGCGGCCTTATTAAGATGTCTCAAGCCCTTAAATTTCCGTGGAGAAGAAAAGAAACACCACTTCCTAATGCTGCTACTCCCTTCCGAAGCAAAATAAAGAAAGAAAAGAAGGGAGAAAGAAAAGAAAGAAAAAAGAAAGGCAGAAGGTGGAGTTACAGGCAGGTTTATTGACCTCAGTGGTTGGGGTTTGTGAGAAAGGATCGAATGCCTTATGAAAGACCTGGAGGGCTCCAGTTACAGCACGCTGTCCTCAAGCTGAAACTCAGGAAGCCCGTGACTGAGTCTCACCTGAAAAGGCCTGCTCATAAGAGGTCACCCTCATTTGGGTGCCCCAGGAGTTTGATTACATAATTCACTGGGTATCTTCCTCCAGTTACTGCTTCTAAATGAATCACAATTCTCCCGTGACTTTCCACTTGTATTTCAAGTTTAATCCCTGAAATAAGAGCAGTATCTTTCTCTGAAAACAGCTTCCGGTCACTGAAGGTGGAGAGGAAAATGGTCTCCATGACTCTTCTTCATGAACAATCACATTTACCAAATTGGTCTTACTTCCTCTCAATATCCTACCCCAAGTCAATTGATTTCATTGAGTTTTTCTTCCTTCAAGAATTTCTCTTCTACAGCATAGCTTTGGTCAGGCCTGACCAAAGCCTGACTCTTCCATGGCTCAAAGAACATAGGCCAAACTCATTAGAGTGGGACACTAGGCCCTCCACAATTTAGCTCTACTCTCCCTTTGGAGCACATCTCTAATTTCCTTCTTCTAGCTTTTCTTTTTACCTATCCCCACCTGTCCTTCTTTCTCTGTTTCTTTGCAACCACAAAGAACCATCTACAACTCCCCGACTGAGCCATAAACTTTCATGCCTCCTGTTTCTAGGACTTAGCTATACTTGTTTCCTGAGATACCCTTTGCCTCTAGTGAGTCTCTAATCCTTCGAACAATTCTCAGTGTAAACATCACTTTCCAACACATACAGTGTATTATGATCATCATTACCCTTGCTTTAAGCCTATATTCCAGAATTTTTTGATGGAAATGATGTCTACCATGTTCACTTGGTCAAGGTCCATGAAACCTGTTAATTATGGTGTTTTCAAGGGTTACCAGGGCACCTAGCACCAACTGGGCATTTGATAAATGGAAGTATAAAGTGCTGGGTAAGCTAAGTAGAGTAAGTTTCTCCCAAAGACAGCAAGGGTCAATAAAGATAAGAAATGCTTAGCTGGAGTTAAAAAATACCCAAAATGCTAAGGATAATGAGTGCACAAGATATAAACCCAAAATAGGTTTAAAATATTCTTAGTGTGAAAAAAAATCCAGCCTTCAATTTGTTCATAAAGATGATGTCTATGGCCTAGTAGCCAGCATATGTATTTTAGCATTTAGCATAACATTTAAGAACTTCTGCCCAATAAGCTTCTTAGTAAGAATGTGGCAGGGAAATGTGTGTCATTGGGACCTCTCTATATATAACCTAAGGGAACAAGCTG
This sequence comes from Ctenodactylus gundi, assembly GCA_004027205.1. Lineage (NCBI taxonomy): Eukaryota > Metazoa > Chordata > Mammalia > Rodentia > Ctenodactylidae > Ctenodactylus > Ctenodactylus gundi. The sequence goes on along the minus strand of PVKB01006463.1, from coordinate 54,365 downwards.
AATATAACCTAGAAGCTTCCTTCCTGAACTTCCTCAGGAGTCCAGCCCTGCTTTGCTGACACACTCATGCAAACAAAAGCCCAGTTTTCCACCTTGCTCTTCAGTTTGGGGGCTAAACGTACCCTCATGTTTGAAGAGGAGAAAGGCCACCTAAGAAGAGAGACTCTAACTGAGGTGTTGAATACTGTAGAGGCATCTTATGACTTCTGCATTTTAAGAAGAGTCCCAGACTTCTGGTCAAGATGGCCACCTTGTGTCCCACACTAATGAGAGATATGCAGTATCTCCTCGTGGACTCACTTAAAAAGTTGCGATTATAATTAAAAACTGCTTGTTCAGCTTAGCTAGGAGAGGAAGGAGCACCCCAACCACTGAAAGGAAGCCCTGGGAAGATCAGAAATCCCAAAGACACATTGGAAGTAGAGGAAAACAGCAGCTCAGGAAGCAGCCCCAGGCTGGCTGAGAGCAGCCCTGTGCCACCAGCAGAGGAAAGAAATCCCAGAGCCCAGAACCTCTGACCAGGATAAGTGTGTTATATCTGGGAGAAGTGGGAGTTGACAGCAGCTGGTAGCCCCAGCCTCCAAATACAAGCCTGCAGTTAGTGAAAACTGCAAATACCATGTGAGCTTCCCCTAGAAAGCACCTGCTGGAACCTAGACCAGAAGAAGCAGTGCTTGGCGCATGCAGGAGCACCCCCCGCCAAAAAAAAAAAAAAAAAAAAAGAGCCCAAGACAGAGACAGAAATATTTAAAGTAAAAGCAGGCTCAGAAGAGCAAATCAGGGTATGGGGGGCCACTCTTTAAACAGTGCCTAGAAAGAAATGGGCACAAGAGACAGTTGTGGAGAGGACAGAGAGGCCACCAACCCCCTGAATAGCTCAGGTGTAGTGGGAGCACCTCAAAGGGTGAAGGGCTCCACCCACCCTTGGAGGAGGGAAGCCAGGACAGGCAAGAGAGCTTTGCTGAGGTGGCTGGGTATGATCAGGATACCCCAGAGGCCATTGGGCGAGCTCAGAGGAATTTCAGCTCCCTCCAAACACCTCTTATCCATTCAAAAAAACCTTTTGGCTAGGCCTTCAAAGTGAAGTCCCTCAACAGAAACATGGGAAGAAGACACGGCAACAGAAATGCCTGAGACCCCAGAAACTAATGGCATGGGCCCTGAAATAATGGAACTGACAGGGAAGGAAGTCAAAAAGCAAATAAATAGTCAAATAGCCAGTTCAAAGAAGATATTCTCAAAGAAATGCAAGCAATGATCAGGGGGCTTAAAGAGGAACTTAACAAACAAATAGCAGTTCCAATGAATACAAAGCTTACTGAGCACATAGAAACCACAAATAAAAAGTTGGCTGAGGTAAATAAAAAATGAAAGATATGAAGAAAGATTTTGATAGAGAAGTGGAAGTTTTAAAGAGAAATCTAGCTGAAATTCAGGATATGAGAAATACATCTGAAAGCAGGGGAAGTTGACTCAAACATTGTGAGGGCAGAATTTCAAACCGTGAAGACATGGCTGAGGAAACAAATGTTATAATTAGGCATGACCCCATAATTAGTAATGAGCAAAGTAGCTGGATACAACAGGTGATGGGCAATTCAAAGAGAATCAATCTCAGAATTGTGGGTGTGGGAGAAAGAGCGGAAGACAGCACTGAAAGGATAAAGAATTTATTCACTGAATTCATGCAAAAAAATTTCCTAAATCTAGAAAAAAATTAATTTTCAGGTACAAGAAGCTTATAGAACATCAAATAACTTCAACCAGCAATGAGACCCACCACAAAATATAATCAAAACCTCAGAAATACAACATTAAGAGAGAATATTAAAAGCAGCAAGAGAAAAACAGTCACTATTTTACCAAGGGAAGTCTATTTGAATTACTGCAGATTTCTCAATGCAAATTTAAAGGCCAGGAGAGCCTGAAGCAAAAAATCTTACAGGACTTAAAAGAGAGCAAGTATCAACCCAGGTTGTTGTATCCCTGAAAATGAAAAAAGAAGTAAAAAATTTTCATGATCAAGAATCCCTAAAGAAATTTGCAACTACTAGCTGATCTTTGCAAAAAATACTTGAAAGGATCTTTGAGAGAGACAGAGAGACAAGCAGCACCGAAGAATATAGAGGAAAGGAACCATCTGAAGAGAAAGTGTAACAAAAACAACAGACATCAATCATTTGATTGGTATCCCACTAAAACAGTACCAGCTACCCCATAAAATCTGTGAAACTTCTCCCCATAATTATCATTTTTATTAATATACTAGTTTGCAAAGCTAATTATATTCAGTATGGGGAAACAGTATAAAATCTTAATCTGTGAGTCTTTTTTATGTGTATGATGTGTACAGATATTTAGCTGGAGGTGGAGTAGCAGAAGGCAGTGGTTTTGACTAGGGATATTTTTAATTCTAAAAACAGTAGGATTTGATAAATAAGTGGCTCTTGGTGTCTTTTCCCTGAAGCTGTCATTGAGTAGTAAAGATCAAAGATTGCATAGCTTTAGCTAATTGGCTAAGACCTCAGTCAGCTATTAGTTCAACATGTGACTCCTGAATTTTATGTCTCAATTTCATGCTCTGTAACTAAATTTGTAATAATCTTACTCCTTTCTTCTTATTCTTCTATGGGAAAGAACTCTTTAAAAAATTCTGAAGTAACTAAGCATACCACTATATCTATTGCTTTATGTATGATATATTTTTGAGATATAGACTTTATTTAATGTAGCAATTATTTTATTTGGTCTTTGATATATGTTTAGCTTAAGAAAGCTAATTGATGTAATGATAACCTGAATGTCTTTTGCATAGCAGCACAACTGATAATAGCCAAATTTTGGAAGAAGCCAATATGCCTAAGCACAGATGACTGGATCAAGAAGATGTGGTATATATACACAATGAAATATTACTCTGTCATTAAGAATGATATATATGGGTCATTTTTAGGAAAATGGATGTACCTTGAGACCATGATGTTCACTGAAATGAATTAGACTCAGAAAGTTGAATACTACATGGTTTCTCTAATATGAGAAAACCAACCACAAAAAATGTAGAAGACAGAAGAAAATAAGAAGACGGACTTTGTGTAGAGAAAAGGGAAAGGTGGGGGTGAAAGGGTGGGGAGGAGAAAGGGAGATAATATGTAAAAAATGGGGGTGATAGTGGGAATTATGGGGTGGGGGGTTGCGGGAGCGTCAAAAAGGGGGAGGGGAAGGAACTGTAGTTTTGACACAATACATATGTGCACAAAATACTCAAGTTCAATATGAACAGTATGTATTGTGTATATATATATGTATCAATAAAATGGGGGAAAAAGAGTCTCTCATCATAGCACAGCTTCTGGTGAACAACCATCAGCTTTGTCGCCACCTCACATGAGACCTTTAAAATAGAAGCAAGTACTCCCTGGTAAGGACAACGACACAAAATGAAAAAGGAAAGAATTAGGCTGGGGTCTCCATTCCAGGGAGTCCACGAAGAAGAAATGACTCACCTAAATGCAGAGTCAAAAGGGAAAGCAAAACCACTGTGGCCTGCACCTACCTAGATCTTTCTTTGTGAGATGATGATTAACTCTCGCTGTCAAGTGTGTTTTGGGGTGATCAACTGCACGCTTTCCAGCCTTCCGACATTTGTTTGACGTATTCAGCAGCTGGCCCAGAGCGACAAAACCCAGTGTTTCATTTGTAAGCACCTACTCTGGCCGGGCACAGCCGGTTCCACGGCGGGGAGCTCGCATGCGGGCTGCCTCCCATTACATTTGTTTGTTGAGTCTATCACTGTCATCTCCCGACAGCCAACTTGTCATGGGCTCTTGTCTCCAAATCTATACACACACAACTTGCCAGCTGTCCAATCCGAGCATGATTTTCATGCTGCTTAAGGGAAAAGGGAGGTTAAGCATACATCCCTCATTTTCTTAGCAGAGAAAATGATGTGCCATTTATTGTCTAGATGAATGACCTAATTAGCACATCTGTGCAAACCGATGAAATGAAGTCCAGCGAGAGCTGGAAGTAAGTGTAATAGATCTGTTGATATTTGGCTTGCAAAGGAAAGAAAAGTGAAAAAAGCAATGAAAAAAATGTCTTCTGGTTCCATTTACATAATTTACATAATTACAGTCATTTCTTCTTCAACAGCAATGTGTTTCTCTTACATGTACATTTCTTATGTAGCAAATGTGTGAGAAGTAGATCTTATAGAGTAACAGGCGAGAACTTATTACATATATGTATATCAGCCCTAAAGTAGGGCTTGGGACACTTTTTAAAAATATAAAATTACCAGAATAAAATTCAAATTACAAGGAGATTTTCAGATATGAAATTGAAACAGAATAGAACTGGCTTGAGTTTTAAAAAATTATTAAACAGACTGTATCAAAGATTACTATTACTAGTGAAAGAAGGTCTTAATCTGTAGTTCAGGCTGGTCCTGAACCCATTATGCAGCCCAGGCTGGCTTTGAATCATGGCAATCTTCCTGCTTCAGCCTCCTGAAGAGTGCTGGGATTGCAGGCATGTGCCACCATTCCCAGCCTAAGTGTGCTGGAGAGGTGACGTCCCTTGCCCTCAAAGATTATTTCACACTGTATTTCATGACTGAATTCAAGGGTTACGACTAAAAGGATGCTCACTTTAATTTTTAAAGGCAAGCACACCAAGAGCTCATCTATTCAGAATTAAGAACATACGTGGAAGACAATGGAGTCAGTTAGAAATGTTCTTGGAAGAGTACTGGTGAGAATGGCCCTCAGAGATGTCCAGCGATGCTCTAGATACGTGTTGTAAAACAAGTCAGAGCTGAGTTTCTTTAGCTCTGGCATTTTCTGTGCCAGGGGACTTTGACATCTGCCTTCTATCATTTATGAACCCACAGTTTTAAGATGGGTAGTTTGGTTGTATGCTTGGAAAAACAAATGTGAGTAAGGTACTGGAAGCTACTATGATCACGACTGATTCTCCTGTACCATGTGCAAACACTGGTATGATTACATCGAGGACTAATCATGAGTACTGTATCTGTAGGCAGTGGGACTAAAGCTGGGATGCACAGGAATGCTACAACTTTGCTTCTGCCATGACCTTGTGAGACAGAATATAACCTGGCATGCAGTTTTGGGGTTTCTTCAAAGTAGGAAAATAAAGTCAAACTAACACAGGCTCTAATTGGAGGGTATAAACTTCTACCTGTTCAGGTATCCAGTGTATAGGGAAAGAATAAAGCTTTTAAAAAGTAAATGGTTTTAAATTTAGAAAGTTATCTAAAATTCCTCCTAAGCTCATTCTTTCATACCAAAAAATTATTTTTCTTACAATCTGTTTTCTATTTGTATGTCTTACTTATATTTCATTATTTATTAATTAGTATCATCACATCATCCTTGCATTAATACATTTGCATTTAGCTCCAAAAGATATCTAAAGTTCTCATTAAAATTTATCTCTCTAAAAGTTCTTTCATAAAGATATCTTTTTTTTTTTTGAGATAGGGCCTTGCTGTGTAGTCCAGGTGGCTTCTGAACTCATATATAGCCCAGGCTGGCCTAGAACTAACAGGAGAACTCCTACCTCTGCCTACTGAGTGACTGAATTACTGGTATGTGCCACCATGCCTCATCAGAGATACTCTTTATTATAGAACATTAAGGTTCTTTATTAAAAGGACTGTGCTTCTGGTCATGATGGAGTAAGCGAGACTAGACTTAAACTCCTGATACACAGTGAAAAGTGTAAATACAAATCTGTTCTAACAATACACAACAAGAAGCAGGTGATTCCTTAAGGAAAACAATGAATGGCAAGCCCTAAGACTGTCCCAACTTAGAGATTCCAGAGAGTACTGCAGGAAAAAAAATCCAAACAGAGCATAGTCATCCTTCTGAGTCTAGGTGACAAGGTTGAGAACTCAAGAAACCCAAGGCGTCTAGAAATCACAAAAGAAAATATTTGAAGAGTACTGTGTAGATGGGAAAGCATCATCTAGAAGGAAACCCAGAGCTCCTCAGAGGATTCCCCTTGAGTCTAGCTGATGACTGCTAGTGCCCTCAAATGAGTAAATTACTAAAGGCTGGAGGAAAAGCATCAGAAATGTACACACAGAACAGTCCTTGGAGTTCACACAGGGCTTGATATTATTCAGTTCCCACCACTCAGAGAGAAAAATATTCATAATATATGGAACTTGAAGTAAAGTCCAGTTCTCACAAGAGTATTATTTCAGTTATATGTAAAAAAAAACCACAATGAGCTTTATACTCATTGAGCTAAGGAATCCTCAAAAGGACCACAGTGGATTTAAGTAACCTAACTGTCCCAGGCAAAATTCAAGACATTAAAAAGAATATAGAAATATCATTATGTAGCAAGGAGAAATTCACAATGTCTGGCATAAAAAAGCAGCATTAAAAAAAGTCAGACTGTATGATTCATACTAAATGTAAGAAAAATTCAGTAGAAGTTGACCAAGAAATAACAGTTCTAACTGCATTTGTTATGTTTAAGAAAGTAGAGGAGAGGAGAGATACGCAAGATGGGAAAAGGACTCAGATTTCTAGACATGGAAACTATAATATAAAGATAAAAATACATACACTGAATGGGATTATTGGGACATAAAAATAGGAGAGGGAACAGGTGAGTGAGAGATGGGTGAACTTGGAGACACAGTGATGCATATTATCCATAATGAAACATTAAAAGAAAAAATAGGACTTCCACTCAAGATAGCAGCGGAGTAACAGCGCTGCACAATGTCTCCTCATAGACTCACTTAAAAAGTCAAGAAGACAGTTATAAAAAGCGTGTTTGGTGTACCTAGGAAAGAGAGGAGCATCCCCCAAAACGGAAAGGCGGCCAGCGGGAGGCCAGAAACTCCGAAGGATCATCAAAACCAGAGGGGAAAAAGTAAAAATAAATCCCCGCAGTCCACGAAGCCGCCACAACCGGTTGGAGCTGCAGGCAACTGAGGACAGAGGAAAGCTCATGGGGACCTGAACATCTGATGGAGCTGGGAGAGGTCGGAGCACACAACTGAGAGGAGGCTGCAGGCGGGTCAGAAATCCTGAAGTCACATCAGAAGAGGAGGAAAGAAGCAGCCAACTCGGGACAGCCCCGAGCTGCCGGCATCCACAGACCACAGACGAGGTCCGGAGGCCAGAACCTCAGCCCGAGGTAAGCACGGATCTGGAGAAGTGGGAAGTGTCGGAAGCTGGAAGCTGGCGGCCCCAACCTGTGGGGGTGTGTACTACAAACGCAGCATGCGCTCCCCCTATAAAAGGCCCCGGGATCTCAGATCAGAGACAGGGCTCAGCAGCTGTCTCAGGCAGTGACGTCAGCAGGAGCCATTTTCTTTCCTGCACACCAGAGACAGCAAGAGGTAGCAGAACCATGGGGAAACGTGGTAACAAATCTCATACAAAAAGACCTGACACCCCAGAAGATGATACCAAGGATACTGAAATTGCAGAATCCAAAGAAAAGGGCAAAAAGGATGGCAACTTCTGGGCCCAGATAGTCAGTGAATTAAAGCAGGAATTAAAGCAGGAATTAAACCGGGAAGCAAAGCAGGAAATAAAACAGATGGTGCAAGAGCTACACCAACACATAGTTAAGCAAAAAGCAAGCCTTGAAAAGCAATTAGAGGAGACCAAAGAAGAAATGGGGAAACGCGGTTACAAATCTCCTACAAAAAGACCTGACACCCCAGAAGATGATACCAGGGATACTAAAGATGAATACGGCAAAAATGCTGGTAATTTCTGGGCCCAGAAATTCAGTGAATTAAAGCAGGAAATAAAACAGACAGCAGAAGAGCTACACCAACACATAGCTAAGCAAAAAGCAAGCCTTGAAAAGCAGCTAGAGGAGACCAAAGAAGAAATTTACCAGAAGATAATGAAGGCAAAAGAAGAAATTAGAGAAGAACACAACAGAGATATAGAAAAATTAGATGCAGATATTCAGGAAATAAAAAACACACAGGAAATAATAAGCAACCACTTTAAACAACTTCAGAATGGAATGTCAGACCTAGAAAATAAAGTGACTGAGCTGCAACATACAGGCCATGAAGAACACAAAGTAAATAAAGAAAGCGAATCATTACAACAGCTGATAGATGATTCAAGGAATTATGGGAATCCAGGAGAAGACTGAGGACAAAACAAAAGGCTTAAAGGACATGTTTAATGACATAATGGAAGAAAATTTCCCAAATCTAATAAAAGAAATGAACATGGAACTATTGCAGGCATATAGAACACCAAACAACTTTGATCAGAAGCGATTCTCATCACTACACATCATAATTAAAATTCTAGAAACCCAACACAAAGAGAAAATACTAAAAGTGGCAAGAGAAAACAGAAGGTGACCTACAAAGATAAACCCATCAGGATAACGGCAGATTTTTTCAATCCAAACTCTAAAAGCAAGGAGATCGTGGAGCAATGTCATCCAAGCACTGAAAGAACATAAATGCCAACCAAGACTGCTATATCCAGCAAAATTATCATTTAATTTAAAGGGAGAACTTAAAACTTTCCATGACAGAGACAGCTTAAAGGAATTTTCAGCCACTGAGCTAGTATTGCAGAGAATACTTAAAGGAAACTTAGAAAGTGAAAGGGAGACCAGCGACACCAATGACCCCAGAGGAAAAGCGACAACAGCTAGAGGAGAATGAGATGAGAAAAAAGTATGTTAGTAATCTGTGAAATATGAGTAAATAAGTTATGAAAGTTAAAAAATTCTGAAATAACTAAATTTGCCTTCACATCTGTCACTTTAAGTATATTTATGTGGCAGAGATTTAAGTTCATTTAATGTAGCAATGTGATATAGTTTTGACTTTGTTTTATTGTAGCAATTCACTTATTAGGTCACTAATGAAAATTTATCCTAAGGAAGCTGATTGATGTGAAGATAACCCTGTGAATGTACAAGTATGCACCTTCCAATATTCAGTTAAGGCATTTGAAATTTAATTCTTCTCTTCTTTCCCAAATTTACTACTCTTTTGAACTACATGCTTGTAGTTATTTTCTAATGTGAACTGGTGGGTAAGGCCTGGTTTAACAATAACAACAAAGATATAGCAAAATAAGGGAAAAAAACTTTTGGTAAATATCCCAATAAAGGGATTGGTTGGATTCAGAGAAGAGGCATCAAGATTTAACTACTGCGAACCCATTAGAGGAATAGGAAGCTGCATTAGAGTGGTGAAATGACTTAGGTGCAGAAGATTAATACGTTAAACACTGTATGGTTTCCCTGACTTGGAAAACCCAGAACACAAACATTCTTTGTAACCATATGAAGTGATAGCTGGAGTTGGGGGAAGGGACAGGGAGCGGGTGGGAGGGTAGAGAATGGGAATGGATTGTAAACTCGATATGATACATAGGTGTACAAAACACCCAAATTCATTGTAAATACTATGTATTACATTTGTATATTAATAAAAGTAGTGATGAAAAAATAAAAGAAAAAATAAAACATAGAGGAAATAAAATGAGTAAATACAGGGACAAGTTGAAATGAACAAACAGACAAGGACTTAGAGTCCCCCAAAACAGTGTTGGGTAGGTACAGAACATGGCTTTTACAAAATTAAAGCCGAAAGTTTTTCACATTTCATGGAAAGTTTAAACCCTCAGATTCAGTAAGTTCAAAAATATCAAGCACAAGAAATTATAATGCACATCATAATCAAATTGCTTAAAATCAGTGATTAAAAAAAGCAGCCTAAGGAAAAAGACATATTCCAAACAGAGGAACAAAGACAAGATGACAAGATATTTTTTTTTTTGGGGGGGGGAGGTGGAAATAATGCAGTCAAGAAGAGACTGAACACTATCTCTGAAGTACTGAAAGCAACTATCAACCTAGAATTCTATACTTGGAGAACATCTTTCAAAAATATGAATGAAATAAAGGCTTTTTCTCACTCATAGAAGCTGAAGAAGTTCATCATCAACAGACCTGTGCTATTAGAAATAATTTCGTAGAAGCAATGTGACACCAGGTGTGAATCCGATTCTATGCAATGGCAATTTTCCCTTATATTTCTACTCCCTTTGAAAGGTAACTGACTTACACAAATAAGTTAAAAGACATGCTATGCTAACCACCATTGAAAATATTAGAAAACGTAAATTTCAGAGAAAAGAATACCTCAACCATAAAGAGAGAAACTCTGTAATGACAAAGGCAGGATTCATTAAGATGTAACAATGTAATGAGACATTTTCCCAGTACCAGAAACAAAAACTAACAGAACTAAAGGCGAAAAAATAATAGCAAAGCAAAAGCATGTCTTTGGTTAGTAAGTTTAGCTTAAAGATAATTTTACTTAATTTAATTTCATTTCTAAAAAGTTGATAGTGTATTTCTGGGCAAACATCCATTCAATAAAAAGTCATTCTTATGAGCTGCACTACCTTCTCATCAGCTGCCAGACCAAGGCCAACGTTAGAGTGCGGTTTCCTTCATTAAGATCTTGTCCACCTATGCCAACCAGAGAAAACTTCGCTTGATTCTTTCCCAGTTCCACAGCATAATTGCAATTCTCAAGCTGTTAAAGAGCAAGAAGGACAATTTAATGCCATTATAAACTCCAGATAAATTAATTTTGTAGAAGATACAAAATGAAATACATAAGGCCAGCCAGACACTGAATGATATTTCAAGTCTCATCTGGCCCTGCAAGTCTGGGACTCTATATTAACTAAAGGGGTTTTCATTTTTCTTGAAATAGAACTCCTCACTTCCATCCAAAATATTCATAGTGGTTTATAAGAGCAAAACTAGAGAAAATTTGTTATTATGAACATTTTCATGGCTATATATGCTACACAGATAGTCATACTCAGTTATCTATCTAATATTTCTAAAATAGCTGAATTTTTGGAGACAGACATAGAAAATTTGGATCCTATGGAAAAGTAGACACACATGTAGGTCAGATATCTCTGTGGCTACTCACGGATCATGAAGAGTCAAACAGATGAGAAATAGTAAGAAATGGCTGTGCCAACTCCGTTGTTACAAAACAATGTTCCCACTGTGTTGACAGCAGACAAACTATTTGTATCAGTCAAACTGTCAGGACAAAGCTCCAATTCTTTAGGAAATTAGAATGAGGATCCTGCTGGGGGAAAAACCCTGTGGCTCTGCTTGCTCTAATTAGAATTTTTACACAGTAATGTTTAAAGACACCCAGCACAGAATCATAAATAAATAATCAACATAGAATTATAAAAAATAATGGACTCACTTTAATGAAACTATTCAGTTTTCTGACTGCTGTACTATAATTTAGTCCCTGGATAAACATGACTTATCTAAATTTGGCTGCCTGATGAAATAGTCACAGAAGCTGTCACACACATACGACTTCAGGTATACGGCCATTGTTTACCTTCTTCATGTTGCCTCCAAGTTTGGGGTATGGTGGTTTGTTTACTCTGTTCCAGTCAACAGGGACTTTAATCTTTTCATAGAGTTGAAAGATGACCAGGGCATCTGATAAGTCACTACACAAAACAAACACAGAAGAATATTCAGATACCCAATCTTCCACTCAAGGCCTACAGTGCACTTCCTTACACATTAGCTCCAGCGACTACCATAATAACTGAAAAATTGATAGGACTCATTCCATCCTTAGGGGGAAAGAAACTGATCCAGAGAAACTGGAGAGCCGCCCATGCATGGCAAGCTGCTTCCAGGAAAAGAAATATGACTATCATGAAGAATTTAGAAGACACTCACCTGCAAACATAACACTCACTGTTCTGACTCCTTGTCAGAAGGACACAGAGTAAATTTGTCAATTTGCTAATGTGTGATTTTTGTATTAAACACACAATGAGGTTGGTCCATGAGGGTGGGTTTCTTAGAATATCCAACAACTGCAGCTCACCGTGGCACTCCCACACCCCCATTCAAGGGACAGACATGCTGAGAAGAGAATACACACCATAGCGATATTTGAAATTCTATGTCTCCCAATAGGGGTGAAGTCCAACTCTTTTTACCTGTACAAATGATTGACTCGAGGATTAACGCCCAGGGAGTTCATCCAGTTCCTAAAAGTCCGTTCCTCTCTCGTCTCACCTAGGTTAATGAAGACTAGTTATTTTTAAGACCTTTACAAAACAGGCTATTTTTATTATCTTAAGTTTAACTAAAGAGGCTGCAATAAAAATTGTAGGTAAAATAAAAATAATAAAATAGACCCCACTAGATATTATGAGGGCTGTTATTCTGTCTTAATTATTTCTCCTATTTCAATTCAATGATTTTTTTCTATAGTGTGAATTAGTAGTATGCAGGATCCTATGTGGGTCAAATGTTTTTAGTTGGTCTCAAAGACTGAGATTCTTGTTGGAAAAACATGAATCTTGAGAGCAGAGATCATGGCATCTAGAGAAACAGTGAGTGGGGGGCAGATATATATGAATTAAGACAAAATAAAATAGGATGGGCTGCAGTTGGAGGGGTGGAGCATGAGCTCTATTTTCAGGCCTAATAAAAGTTAAGTACTAGTGAGGAAAGAATACAGGATTTGGAGGGATAGTATGGGGTGGGAGAGAGAAATAATGTAACAATAAACACAAAGGGAGCAGTAGGCAAGGGCTCTATTAAGAACAAGAACTGATTTGTTAGGGATCTATGTAGTACAGGGAGAAAAGACAAAGCTGTCCAGAGGATGGAACCAAGATGGGGGATCGCTGAATGCCAGATAGCAGATTTGGGTTGTACTATTGGATAACATCAATCATTATGAAATCTTTTTATTACCATAATAAATTATTGAGTAAGGCAGAGAGGTAATAAAAACTATGCCAAGATGTGTTTGGCAGTAGTATGCAGAATTCCTGAAAGGTGATATGCATTTAAATTAAGCGCGCAGAGAGGGAAGCGTTTGGAACTGGCACAGGAGGGACACCAAGGTTTGATAAGTGGAGGAACAGGCCTCCAAGATCTAGTAAAATAATTGATGGGAGAGGGGAGGTAAAATGAATCCAGAGGAGCGAAAAGGAAAAATGACAACCTAGAAGCCCTGCCGGATGAAGAATCACCGCTGTTTGTTGATTTAACAGATTGACGGCTGAAGGAGAAGAAGAGAGAGGAACCCAAGGTCTTAAGTTCAGGTAACTAAAGGAAAACAAATTGTATTAATAACGGAAATGGGAAGTTCTAACGGAGAAGGGGCAGATGCAGTGGGAGGCGGTGTGGAAAGCAATGGCGCACAACGGGATAAACAATCCATTCTGTGCTACGAATGTGCCTTTTCCCAGGATAGCAAAGGACCAAACAATGCCTTCCTATGGGGTGGCTGGACATGGGGGGCAAGTGGTGACTGATTCGGAGATGTGAGAGGAACAACGTACACAGGCCCCTGACTGTGGCTGGTCAGAGGATGCAAACGTTGCAGTGATGGGCAGAGTAAAACATTTTGGAGGAGGACCAACCAATATTTAAACCTAGATTTCCCTGCTTTGGTGACATTCAATTCAAATCAACTTTGACTTCATTTTTTGCAATTAGTTGAGAAAAAGAGGTGACATCCCTGGCACTTTCAGCTAGTGAAAGCTGAATAAAACTGTATGTTTTTGTCCGATCTTTGGGCATTAACTTGCAAAATACAACTGTCAGAATTCTGCCTCACAATACTTTTCTGGGCCCCTAAGAATCCAAATTAAAACACACAAAACAAAAATAAGTAACTTAGCATAACCTAGCATAAATTAAATATTGTGGCCACTTTTCACCTCTAAGTAGCATATTCTATTAAGCACATAAATTAGGTTTCTGGAGTTTGGCATTTATTTCGCCCAACAATTAAATACACTGTCTTCTCCAAAACAGATAATCAATTAGGTGAAGCCTATATATAATGGATATAATAAAATCATATCTGATTATTTTCACTTCACTGTATTTGACTAATCTGCCTATTTTCTTTTCTGTATATCAGAAAATTGATGGCCTGCTGACATGGGGAAAGGGTTCCATTTGCTTAGGAAGAGATTCTGAATGGGCACTGAATTAAGAAGTGAGTATTTTTCCAGTTTCCAGTACCTTCGAGAGCCCCCCAGTCAATATCCTGGTTCTCTGGCTTGTGCAGGGCAGGGTATTTGTTAAAGAGGTTGGCAATGAAGGCCAGGTTCAGCTTGGGGTTCCCTCGGACGACATCTGTGGCCGTGACAAACTGCCTGCAGCCCAGCCTCTCCGCCTGCTGCAACATGCACTCTGCCCTCTGAATGTCATCCTTCTCCTGCAACGAGAGAGGGCGTGCCAGGGCTGCGTCAGGGTTCTAAGTACAACACCAATGGCAGAACGTGAAAAAGAAACAAATCTCACAGACACCTTCTCTTTCTATCTCAGGCAGACACTTAATAACTGCGCAGCATCTGCACCCAAAGCATAAAGTCACAAGTAAAAGGAAACTCAGAAGTTAGATAGTTGAGACCTCTTGTCTCTCTCAAACTATTCTTCAATCTTCTCATTTATGTTGATCTTAATTATTTTTAGCCATTAGTTTTCCTTTTTATTATATTCTTTCAGAGATATCATGAGACTTTTGTTCACCAAGTTTACTAATAATTTATATTCGTATTTTCAATTCATAAAAATAGGGATATTTTGATAAGAACATTTGATAGCATAATCACTGTTCCCATACCAAGCTATGTCTGTAACCCAGACATAAGTATCAGTCAGTTAACCTACATATTGTCACTGATTATATAATATTAATTTGGTTTTGCAGACTTCAGATTGACAACAACTCTATATGCTCAAATAATTCTAAAGAATCTCCATTCGGTTGTAAGCAGTCTTTTATAACAAGATTAAAATTTTGTTGAAATATCGTCTATTCTTCATAGAATCTACAAAATCACCAATTTTCAGTTAGCAGAACTTTAAATTAGAATTATCTGTTAAGGTGGTATGTCCTAGATAATACTATACATTTCATGAGCCTTACTTCTTATTTTATTTTCTTTCTCATTCATGAATAAATTAACTTTAGTATTTAGTCACTGGATTTAATTCCAAGGGTTTTAAATAGCGAGGCACAACAATGGATAAGGTGTCTTCTCAAGATCAGGACCAAATGTGGTAGCAAACTAAATACCCCATGGATAAATATGTCAACACTTCACATTCTACTCTATAAATTTATCTAGTTATTGTGTGTTAGTTTAAATAAAGCCAAATAAAAACATAAAGTTTTAACATGTCAGTGTTCAAATGATGGGCACAGAAAAAGTTCCTTGCATGGTAGATGGCTTTGAGTTTCTCCTCTCTCTTTCTAGATTCAGTTTTCCACAATTTCAATCAGAATCTGAATTTCAATAGAAACTGTTAAATTTTTAAATAGTTTCACAGGGACTTAAGAAGAACTCCAGAGTAGGGGTCATGCAGAGTGATAGGTCAGCCAACACAAAGACAGCACCATGTTCTCTGAACAGAGTCGGGACATGGCCTTACCCTCAGTCCTGACATGTCAATTACCACAGCAGGAACGCCCTCTTCATCTCCTTTAGGGGCCACCTGATCGAGCAGGTGGTAATAAGCTTTTGAGTCCTGTGAAAAATTAAGAAATGACAAGTTAAAAAAAAGCACAGCTAGTTACATATTTAGCATGACACTAATTTACCAAAACAAATGTTTTGTTTCTTATTCCACTGGTATTTGGGAATACAACTTAACTAACCAGGCTAGAAGCATTCACTAGTTTGAATGTTCTATTGGTTCGGTTGAATATTTGATTTGCTTTTCTTTTAAAAGGAGTTTAACAACTAAAAATGCAAGACACATATAAATGGCAAAAGAAGCAGATAACATTGAATTGCTCTTATGAGAGAAAAATTATTTATTATATACAGGAAAATATATATACCTTTATACTGCTGTAGAAGTCAGTCAGCTAATGTTTAATTTAAAGAAAAGGTGACAAAAAGGGAAGCAGAAGTTTAAAGCAGAGTTTAAAAACACATTCAAATGCACAATCAGCAAAAGAAAAATAAAGATCCCAAGACAGAAGACTGAAGCATTAACAAGAAGTCTTTTTGTAAAAGGAGAACTATTACAATGAGAAGCATATCTAATGTTCCTCCATGAACTAGAAAAATGATTAAATTTATTTATAACAGATTGGATATATGTATTTTATCTTCATGTTCTCATATATCTTAGAATAAGCTAATTGGCAAAAAGAATTCTCAGAAGCAGTCTTGAAATTACGAATTTATTCTTAATGAAAGTGCAAAGCATTTCAGATAATTCATTTAGATCATCTAAACTCATGTCAATTTCTCTTAAAAGACTGAGACATCACCTGTTGCTGTACTCTTAAGCCTGGGTGGGGTCTGGGCAGAGAAGAGGTATGCTCATCATTTTTGCTATTAGACAGAAGAAAATGAGAGAAAGAGGTCTGGGAAACCAATTTTCATCTCTTTTCCCCCTAACCTCCCTTCTTCTTTGTAACTGTAACTCTTTTGAGGTCAGTGAAAGTTCCATGCCAGTGCCAGGCACCAATTAAATCTACCTACTAAGTGTTCCATCATTTCAGATTACTAAGAGTCCCTTCCTTTCATGTGGTCTTAGTAAACCTTTCTCAATCACTCTAAAATGGACATTCTCTGATTTTACCTGAGGCAGGTATATTTATGGCCAAGATCAAGTGTCCAGCTGTAAAGCTTTATAGCAACTGCAGAGCATAACTGCTGTGTAGCACAAGGGGAGATGAAATCCAGCTCCTGTGAAACCCTATTTTTGTTGGTTCTGCTAGAAGAATACTGATAATCAATGAATGTTGTATAGTTATAAAATGGATTTAGTTCAGATCATAAGAATTGGAAGGACCTTCCACCTAGACACTTCCCTATAACTGTCGCAGCCTGGAGGATCCTGAGTTCCTGTAACTGACACTGGTAGGAGGGTCCTGAGTTCTTAACACCGTTGAGTCCACATTGTGTGGCAGCAGGAAGCAGTTACACAAAGAAGGATAAACCTAGGTGTGTTCTTGGCCGGTCAAGTGATCTTCCCTCTGGCTCTCTCTCGGAGAAAGTTTCTATGATTTTTAACAGACTGAACGGTCTTCCTCACATTGCATCTCTTGCTGGCTCCCCTGGGGGCTTTTTTCACACTCTTTAAATTCTCTCACTTTCTAGGTCAGGCCACTTGTCTTCATGCCAAAAGCTATGTCTCTCATCTTGATACTGAACTTTCATAAACTTGAACACCACAGTGTCTGCCTCCCTTAGCCCTTTTCCTTGTGGATCTCTTTATTTCAGTTTCCTTCTTTGTAAAATAGGGAAGTAATAAGCCTGACCTCAGGGATTGTGGGGAGGTTTTAAGGAGTGTATGTATGAAGCAGTTAGGTCAATGGCTGGCATTCAGCAGACACTATGTTTGCTACTATTAATGTAATAGGAGGAGACATCCTCATTTAATTTTTTAAATTTTAATTTTTTAAAAGGAATCTTCATTAGGTATTCCTACTTATAAAGCTAAAGACATTAAAGTTCTGCATTTATTCTCTTTACCTAAAAACTGTCTTATCTCTTGCCATTGCTCCATCTTACCGTGATACTGAAACTCCAATTGAGACCGCTTCCTTTCATGCTGTACTAGGACCCCAGGCAGGCAGTGCATGGCTCAGAATTAGAGATGGACAAACTCTTGAGGAAAGCGAGCAGCTTCAAAACAAGACTACACTAACCCTAGAGCTTCTGAAGACAAGAGGCCCCGTATCGGTCTCTTTTCCACTAATGCCACATTCCCTTCCACAGCCACAGTCAGGAGTATTCAAATAACATTCCTCCTACCTTGATGTCAGTGCTGAAGTTGCTGATTTTGTTGCAGCCTGCATTCTCCAAGTGGTAATTAGCCCACCTCAGCAGGAGCTCTTCAGGAGACAGCTTCATCAAATCCTCCAGGCTCTCTCCTTCTCTCAAAAGAGCAACCAGAGCTGAAAAAGACATAAAAATCGAACAAAAATGAATGTTTTGCGGGATTTTTGGAGCTCTGTTGGAAAACCAAAGATGGCAGGACTTTTCGCTGATGCTTACAATCCTTCCTAAAAGAAAGTGCACACTATTGTGAGCTTATTTATCATTCCCATTTTTTCATATGGAGAAGATAAGATGGCAATGAATGTCAATGCTATGCCTGAGGACACTGGGCAGAGTCCAGGAAGTAGCCAGGACTCTTGGCTTAGAATGTTCAGCGGGTTCTATCAAACCACATCTTATGACTTACAACACTTTTGCTTTTAAGAGATTGATTTTGTAATAATGGCAATGTTTTCTTGATTACTCTCATAGGTGCTTTGTATTTCAAATCCTTAGCTGCATAATTATAGCAACTCAACAGTATAATCGATTTTCCTTGATGTTTCCCCAGATAAATATTTTTTCTGTTAAAAGGTTTTAAATTTAGCAGATTTCAATTTGCAAATCAACTTTCTTACTCTTGAGCTTTAAGATCTTGTATAAACACTTATATTTACTGTATATATGCAAAACGGTTATATTTACTATATATATTCCAGGTGTGTAGCATGTTGCTTTGATACATTTCACTTGACATAGTGATATGATTGATGTAATAAAATAAAGTAACATTTTATCATCTCATATGGTTATAGCTTTCCCCCTTTTTCTTTCAGTAGTAAGATTTAGCAAAGTACTAGCACATAATACAATATAATTAACAATAGTCCTCTTGACCTACACAATCTCTCTAGACTTATTCATCCTACATAAACGCAACTTTATACCCGTTGAACCACAATTTTCTTACAGTTTTTAGGAGAAATAGAACAAATTTCTTCTAATCTGGTGCACATACTGAAGTATATGAATGCAATTTCTTCAATCACATTACAAAATAGAAGTTAAAGCTACTCTTAGGTAGTATCTAAAGGCAAAGTGAACTCTAAAAAAGCTCTCAAAGTTGAAGTCCCAGACAGCCTGAGCTATAGCTCAACAATTGTTACTATTAGTCTGTGGTCTTAAAAAGCTTTTATTCTGTCATCTTAAGAGGTACTTATCATTGATTCAACATAACCATTGAGGTTTTCAAACTTGGGATTTCCTGACACGTTCCTCCTGTAGTCCCCAACACAAGCATTAGCAGGAAGCCCAGCTGTGCATACCATTATGACCTTGCTCTTACCTTCATTTCTGCTGAGCTCAATGTCAGCAAATAACCCAATCTTGATAACTTGCCACAAAAGTCCTAGGACCAGATATGGCTTTCCCTCCTTCAGGTCCTCAGCCCCTATGTTAACTACATGGCACCCGATGGCTGAGGCAGAGTTCAGAGCCAAGTTCAAATTTTCCTGACGGAGAGAAAAATATGCAAGTTTTCAGATGCTAAATGGCAGGTACTGATTGGCAGGGCAACGTTTTCCTTCCGGAATGTCAGAACATCTGGAGGCACAGTCTTCACCAGCTTTAACATGGAGGAAACACAGTAATAATAACAAGAAAAAAATCCATCAATCTAGACACTGAGTCTACACAGTGGCTACTTGATTAAACCAGTACCTTGACTGGGAGGCCCTTTATGGCCAACAAAAAGTTAATGAGCCTTATACTTGTTCATCTTCTCCTGTAAAGAAGCCCACACACTCAACACATCCACTAACCAAAAAGAAAGGGCACCATGGAGGGGAGGCAGTGTCTTCTCACTGGCACTGACTTCTAAGGCAATGGTTCTTAGAAACTAAGGCCATAGAAGAGAGCAACACCGTAGCTTTTTGACTTGCAGATTGGTAAATAGAAAATGAAAAAGATAAAAATTAAATTCTTAGAGAAGATGGAGGGGTTTTGTGAGGAAAACTTATTGAATATCCATACTGATTAGGGCACTTGAGTATTACACCAGAGGGAGAGAGAAAAGAGATTGTAGGTTCACATGACAAACAACAGTGCACATAATGTAACTCACATACAGTTGGAACAGAGTCAATGAAATTTGCAGTTTGGAGTCTATGTGCTGTCTTGGGTCCATAAAGGAGGAGATACTAGTGTTAGAGAAAATACAAGTTGCTTTTATGATAAATTAAAAACAAAACAAAGGCCATCAGTGAATTGTGGGTTCTCACACTAGCACTCGAATGAAAACAAAATGCTGTTTCCATTTATGGCCAACATTATGAATTAATTCAACATTAAGTGTATTCCTATATGTTTAATCATTGTCCTCAATTTGGTCACCACTTCCATTTTGAATGTACACACAATCACTTAAGCCCAAACAGAAGACATGATCAATTCATGATTCAAGGAGTAAGACATAGGTTCTAGACAAGAGAATTACAAGAAGGTTAAAATAGTGGAGCATAAGACAGGAACATAGCTTACTTCCCACTGGTTACTATTCCAGTTAATCAGCAAAATGAAGGAATAAAAGCAAGTTATACTTCTTATCCTCCAGGCTGTGGCCAGCAACACTGTGAAGGCTGCCAGGTACTTCCCGTTTTTCATTCTCTCATTTCTTAGAAATACTTAATGTTTTTAGCTAAATGTTATCTATTTGGCATCAACTCAAAGATAAATTTACAGAGAAGGTCTGAGTCAAAATGTCAGCCAATGTGAATTTTATTGTCAGTGGCCAAAACAAATACCTAAGCACCCAACTACTAAAAACTACACTAGTTCCTTTTCTTGACTGATATATTAATAAAAAACATGACAGAAATGTATCCTTGTATTCCTACTAATTATGACAAGCCATCAGCCCAAAGCCTTGGTTTGGGAATAATGTATGAGCCCCTGAAAAAATTGGTTCTGCAGTGGTGGCACTTATGCATTTATTCTTTTGTTCATTCATTAATTCATTCCAAGCTGACCCTAGCCTAAGGCAGTGGTGAGGAGACATACCTGAATGGTGAAAGGAGTGAGTTTCTTTTTGTTGATTGTTCTTTCATCAATTGTGTCTGGCACTGACAGGTTGATCATTTTACTAAAAAGAAACAATTAAATGAGGCTAAAAGCTTCTGAGGAACACAACCCAGTACCTTAGAGCTTCAATTCTAGCAACACCATAATGGAATATGTCAACAACACCCTCTGTGTACCCAGTGTTTAGCTATATAATCAGTTATGCCATTTTGACTGGACTCCAAATATCTGTGGAAAATGGTAATGTTCCTGAAGCCATACTAATAAATTGCAATAATAAATGAGGATGCTACTTCATTCACTCCTCCAAGAATATGTAAAATTACCCAGTTCCCTTTGCACATTAGGAAATTCTAAGAGGATAACAAAAGCTAATTTCCCTGAGTACTTGTACTTTACTAGCCATGAAAAATTTTCCCTCTACATGAACGACTATTGAAACAGTTCTAAGTTGACACAGTATCTATGTTTCTATTTGAGACTTGATCAATACCTTTAACATACTGTGATGACTTCTCATATCCTTCTTTAATCATTATTCAATGAGTACTTTATCAATTTCCTCCACTTGAGTGTCTAACAAACTGATTAGAAATTCAAAGCAAGCAACTATTGTTGATAAAAAGCCAATTTTACCTCAGTTGGTATTGGTTTAATCTTCAAAAGGGTATAAAAATAAATTTCCAGCCAACTATGGTGGCTTATGACTATATGCCTAGTACTCTGGGAGGCTGAGGCAGGAGGATCTCAAGTCAGAGCCCAGCCAGGGCAGTTTAGTGACTTAGAAAGACCCTGTCTCAATGAGACAACAAAAATGGCTGAGAATGTAGCTCAGAGCCAAGGCCCTGTGTTCAATCCTCAGTACCACCAAAAAAATCCCTGTTGTTACTTCTATCCTACTGTAATACACAAAATTAAAAATAAGTATCTGAATGGAATAAAATTAAAAATGATAAATATGAATTTGTCTTATTTAATGAGAAGATAAATCAGCATTAACATTTTCCCTAACAATCTTAAGCAACTACTGCTTTGTGTGTAATGTGACTGATTTTTTAAAAATGTATTTCTACAATTTCACTTGTATGTGTTCATGTTCACACATACATCTATTTAAATAAAAAGGAATAAACTAAGATTTAACAAAACATCCCCTAAATCATCATTTGGAAAATATGAAACCAGAAGTGAACTAAGGAGGTTCTGGTAGATGGTGAAGGGGAAAGGGAGACATAAACATATCTCTTTCCTTGAAAAGCCTCAAGTCTAATTTCAGAGACAATTACATACACATGAAAAACTACCTGACTGTTCAAAGTAAAACATTATTATAATTTTTAAAATTCCCAATAAATGTCTTATAAAAATTTAGTAAAGGAAGAGATTATTATGGGATGAGACAGGCCAAAAAATGTCATGGTAAATGTATTTATATAGGAGAAGAGGTAGGAAACAGCATTCTTACTCAGGAAAATAAGAGGCAAAGTCACAGTTGCAAGTTATAACCAGGTTGGACTGGGGCAGAGTGCACGCTGTCTGGTCCCCTCCCTCATCTACTCATCAGATCCTCTTCTCAGTACCCTGAGCTGGGACTGGGAAAGAAAAACTGGAAGGTTCAGGGAAGACCTTAGGGTGTCTTGGGGGCCAAGCTAAGAGATCAGACTTGATTCAGTAGGCTAGGATTTTTTTGTTTTGTTTCCTTATATCAGCGGAGCCTCATAATGCACACACATAAGACTGAATCTATACCCACACCTATTACCGTGTACTAAAATCAAATCAAAGTGGATTAAAGACCTTGATATTAAAATGGAAACACTGAACCTCCTGGAGGACAAAATAGGTAAAACTCTTGAACATATAGTTGTGGGCAAAGTCTTTCTCAGTAGAACACCTGACTCAAAAGAAATAACCCCAAATTAACAAATGTGACTATATCAAATCAAAATGCTTCTGTATAGCAAAGGTATCAATCAACAGAGTAAAAAAAAAGAACCAAAAGGATGGGAAAAAAGTTTTACTGCCTATACTTCAGACGGGGGCTAATAACTAAAACATACAAAGAACTGAAGAAAAATGAACCCTCAAAATCAAAGATCCAATTAAAAATAGACAACTGAAATGAACAGAATTCTCGGGAGAAGAAGTACAAATGGCCAGCAAAGGCATGAAAAAATGTTCAACACTCTTATTCATTAGAGAAATGCAACTCAAACCAACACTGAGATTCCATCTTATCCCAGAGAGAACGACCTGCATCAAGGACTCAAACAGCAATAGATAATAGATGCTTGCACGGGTGTGGAGAAAAAGGAACCCTTTCACATTGCTGGTAGAATTTTTAAGCTGCTACAATCACTATATAAAGCAGTATGGAGGTTCCTCAAGAAACTGAAAGAGATTATTCCATTTGACCCAGCAATACTTCTTCTAGGTATTTCTCCAAAAGAGTTAAACGCACCGTATAACAAGAGATACATGTATACCCATGTTTACACCAGTACCAGCTAATAAAAGCTAAATTGAGGGAGATGCCAAAATATCTACTAGTAGACCAATGGATACAAATATATATGTATGTACATACACAGTCAATAGAATACAGATAGATTCAAATCATTTGCAGGTAAATGGATACAACTTGACACCATTATGCTTACTGAAGTGAATCAGACTCAGAAGGGAAATATCACATAATTTCTCTAAGAAACCCAGAGCATAAATAAATAATAGAGTCAAAAGGGCGAAATGTTTGGATTCGGGAGGGATGAGGGAGGTGGTGGGAGGGCACCAAAGGGAGAGAGGAAGAGAATGTGAAGTTGACACAATATATGTGTGCACAAAATTCTCAAGTTCAACATAACTATTGTGAATCACACACACATACCAATAAAAATGGGGAAAATCTTACACTGAACTCTAATAAATAAAGCACCCCAAGAGAATTACCCTATACAAAGCAGAGTTGAGGAGAACAATGTCCTGCTCATCCACCTGTCCCTTCAAGTTCTGAGCTCACTACGTACTGAGCATCTGCCGCCACCTCACTAACACCATGGCCTGTGGTTGCAGAGAAGCTGTTGTCACAAGAGCTACAGGGCCAGTTTCAGAGAGACCGCCTTAGGCCAACCAGCACTGTGTTCAGAGGCCTCCTGTGGAGAGAATACACTCCACTTCCAGATGTCCTCCTCAGTCGAATGTGTACTCATGTCCTTTTGTTTAAAGACTACAACTTACACTAGATGGCTTCGATTATCCTGATGCTGTTCCCAAGGCTGTCTGCTCTCATGGTAGACCAAGAAGCAAACAGTTCAATAACAATTGCTCCTGACTTTGGTTACTCTATCTGTGTTTATGCTTACCGATATACTGTGCATCCCAAGGAACAGCAGATTTCTATTTTTCATTATGAACTGCTTTTGAAATTAGTTTTCCCTTCTGTACCTGGCCAAGTGAAAGTCCAGGAAAGCTTCCTAGGATAGCTGGGCACCAAAGAAAATGAGCCTAATATACACACATTGAATTGTTGACATTTTAGAAGTGAGAAATTCTTTAGAAACGAAGAAGAAAGTTCTATTTACCAAAGGACAATGCCATCCCCAACAGCATTAAAGAGATCGTTGGTGTTTGGATCCATTGGGATGACATGTCGACAATCGGGATCATTTTCCAGGGCTTTGTTTATCCAGTTGACAAAGGCATACTTTTCTTCTTCTGTAAGTGAACGATTATAATAATGACTCATGTGTAGTGTGGAAATGTGACAGAAACTACATCACCCACGTGGATTTCAGGTTTTCATGCTCAGGAGGGACATTGCAAGTTTACCCAGTCTACTGTCCTCTTGTCTCATATTGACTGACACTTAAACACCTCAGATCACTTGAAAAAAAATGCACAGAATCCATGTCCACTCCAAGTCACAAAATGCAGCAAGTAGATTTAGAGTCAAACAAACCAACAAAACTGCCTCTATCATATTGAGAAGTAAAATATTTATATTATATATGTAAATATATACAGATACTAAAATTTTTATACAGGTATAATTTACAAATAAATGTGGCCTGATGCTTACAGGATAAAACTTATGGGTCTACCTGCAGCCCTGCTCATTTACATCTTGGATGACCATAGATGATTTCAACAGTATCTCTGAGATTCTTCACACAACTACAATGAACTCACAAAATGAAATCAGTAGTGATGTAATCTTTCCTATGAATGACACTCCCTTGAGTTTATCTTACAGTTCTAGTAAAATCTCCTAGTTGTATAAACCCTAGCACTATTTTCTAAATGGTGTGTTGCTGAAAACAAGTATGCCTCAGAAGAACTGTGGGAAACACCATGTACTGAACCCCATCTTGCAAATTCATAATATATATCTAGCATAGCAAAAGCTCTGAAAAAAAGGTTGAACTTTGTTTCAGCAAATAAAGGTAGTATCTTACCACAAACTCATCAAATAATGTTTTAAAGAATTCAGTTTGGGAAATGATGGAAAACTATCGTGTTTGTACCATTAGAGGTTTCCATTAAGGCTAGTGCACAGTAGCCTTCAGAATATATAATTTTCATGTAAATCAATGAAAATGTAACTTTTGACTACTCAGCAGGCATTAAAAATAATCATTATCATTATTTTTTTTTGACATCGAGTCTGGCACTGTAATCCAGGATGGTCCTAAACTCGCTGTGTAGACCGAGCTATCCTCAAATTCACGGCAATGCTCCCATCTCAGCCTCCCCAGTGGAACTGCAGGAGCACCGCACCATGCCTCACTAGTATGTCGTGCTAGAAAATTGAACCCAGAGCCTTGTGCCTAGTAGGCAAGCCCTTTAATCACTGAGCAATGTCTCCTGACTCACTATATCCTGAAGACAAGAGAAACAGCTAATATTGTCTACTAATTTCCAAAGGGATTACTTCAGCCTCAAACGTATTTTTAAATATTTTTGGTGTCATTTGGTATTAAACTTAGCAGAAGTGAATTGGAGCTGCAACTGTATTACATCTCTGGAATGAGCTCACTTACACGCAGAAAAACAAGGGGCTAAGCCACAAAACCAGGTGTGCTTCTACCTTTGTTTTCACCCTTTAGGTTTCGGCACCACGTTTAGAATCCGTAATCCCAGAAAGCACGGATCCGTTCACAAGCTTCTGTTTCCTTCTCCTCCAGCTCTCGGCTCCCTCCCCATCCCGACACTCTCTTCACCTGCTCTCCCCCTGTTGGGATGGCCCACCTGAGTAGGAATGCTGGGTGCCAGCACTCGACTGCTCGGAGGTACCACCAATTGCACAAATCCCTTCCTTCTTATTGATTGCTTTTCTGAAAGTCTTGGCAACTTCTGTGCTTTTCAGGCCATGGAAAACCTGTAAAGACACAATGTATTTTTAGAAACACAAGCTGTGGTCAAGAAAGCCACAGGGGAAAGAATGTGTAATGATGAAGCAAAGAGGGCAGGAATGTCTTTCAGCATTGCCTGTGATCTGCATCATAATCACCTTGATAAACTCATCAAAGCTGATTTTCCCATCTTTGTCCAGGTCTCCAGTAGCCATGAGGTTTTCTGTGATTTCTCGCACTCTGTAGCCAGGCAGTGGTAAGCAGGCAGCCTTGAACAAGTCATTCAACTCATTGCAGCTGATGTATCCGTTGCCATCAGTATCTGCAGTGCAAATGACAAAGGGGAGTTTTGGGGCAAGTCTGGAGCAGCCCTTAGAGAGGGGAGGGGAGACTGGATGGGAGGCGAGGGGCGGGCAGGTGACCCATCAGAGTGGAGGCCTAACCTTCTGAAACAGTAACATTCACAAGAGGCCCCTTACCACTGGGTACCGGCACTAACATCACTTCTGATATCCACAAGAAAACCTCAGTTTCAAAACTGAAGGTACAGCGTTTTAATCTGAGGGAACTCTTACAGGAACTCTTAAGTAAACCACAGGCTTATGATAAAGAGTAAGACAAAGTATGTCAGAGTAGTAAAGAAAACAGCAGAAGCAGAAAATATGTAAATAATGAGACTCTGGGACCATCTCCAGGATAAAGCCATAGGTAGGATGCAGTCCTTATTCCATATTTTGATACAGAAAGTAGTTTCCTCAAAGCAGTTTTTGAAGCATCCCTCACACCCACCCTATGACCTAGTTCCACCAGGTTCTGGTCCCGCTGCCATTTGCTCACTGGGCCTGGCTGGGCTATTCATGAGAGGGGAGAGCTGTGCGGCTGACGTGTCAGGTCTACTCACCGACTTTGGCAAAAGCCTCTCTGAGCTCCATCATTTCCTCATCAGACACCGATCCTCTGGCCATTTTTTTACTGCTTTATGTAACAGATCTGGGAAGAAGAAAACAGAGATAATTTCTGTGTATCTTCCTTTTTTTTTTTTGAGACAGTCTTGCTCTAGCCCAGGCTGGTCCCAAACTCACTGTGGAGCCCAGACTAGCACTGGACTCACAGCAATCCTCCTGTCTCAGCCTCTCAGCCTCCCAAGTGCTAGGATTACAGGTGTGTGCCACCACACCTGGCGTATGTGGTGCTGGGGAATCAATCTTGGGTACTTAGCTGAGCCATTCCTCCAACCCATGTGTATCTTAATTCTTAAATTTGCATGTTTACAAGTAAATTTATTAATGAAGAAACATTTTGAATCCTCTATGATTTATAGCTAATGTAAGTTGGAAGAAAGCTTTTTCTCAGTCCTCTGTGTGATAGCCTCCAAACGTAGTCTTCTACAATTTCTCCTGTCCCTGCATACACAGAAAGCTCCTTTTCCCTGTTCTTGAATCTGGCCTGATTTTGAGGTTACTATGACCATAAGAAGATGGTAGAAGCAATGCCTAGGACTGGAGCCTCCTGCTCCCTTCCTTTTAGAATGCTCATTCAAGGAGTATTCCCCCATTGGTACCCAACTTCCATGCTAGGAGATGCCCAAGCCACATACAGAAGTCCATGAAGAGGAACCGGGCGCTCTGACTTCAAGTCTTCACTGAGCACCTAGCTCATTGTTGGCCCTAGCTGCCAGCCATCTGACTGAACCATTTTGAACTTTCCTCCCATTTGAGCTTCCACCTGACCACAGCGCCAACATCTTGAGGTAGCATTTCCCAGCTGTGTTCAGTCAAGCAGCAGTTTGGAGTAGTTTGTTATGCAGCAGTATAAAGTGAAACATTTAGCTAATACATACCAGTCTTTTTAAAGAGATATTTTCTTGATCATATTTTAAATTATTTGGCCAAACAAACTAATACATTTTATAAATTCAAAGTGAGTTAAAGTTCTGTACATATTTCAGAATAGAGGAAGGAAAGCTAATTCTCTAACAATCTACATATGGAAATCAGAGGTACTTCCTAGGCTTTCTTCTCAGTAGCCCTTGAGCAATTTCCTGTTCCCTGTTACTGCTGCTGCCCTCTAGTGAGAAGAAAGAGCATGCTGTGGAAAATGGCTTCTATTTGTGAAGGTCCTGGCTGATTCACACACACCAACATGTTACAAATGAGAGTTCTCTGTGCCTGTCCAGGTGGAGATGTCAGAGGACAGTGGGAGCGTGGGTGGAAGTGGGTATTTTTAAGTATAATCATATTTGGACATTTTAGTAAAGTTATTGATTTTTAAAAAAGTATTTTAAATTTCTGGCAAGACTTTTTATTTTTATTTTTTATTTTTTGAGGCAGAGTCTCACTCTACAGTCCAGGCTGGTCTTAAACTCAGGCTGGCCCCAAATACACAGCAATCTTCCTGCCCCAGCCTCCCGAGTATTAGGATTACAGGTGTGCACCGCCACGCCTGGCTTCGGCAAAATGTCTTATGCTGATTTCTTTGATTATATTTTTTTCTTCATTCAGGAGTGCTACACTGCTCTTTACAGCAACCAAGAGCCACACAGAAAGGGAACAGTTTTAACACTGAAATTTGTAGGTAAAAGTGCATCACTCACAGTCTTGTAAATTTATATTCATTATCTACCAGTTTACTATCCTGCCACCTACAAATAACAGGGGTTTCAAACTTCTGTTTCCTCAAAACTTGTTACAATAAACTTAAAATGTAAGCAAAAGTAAGCACATGGTACCACTCCCAGCTGACAGCTTCTAGTACTCATTTGTTTGCTGGAAAAAAGTAAACAAAAATGACAACTGAGAGTCTTTGGTTGAAGAATTCCAAATGCCTCACTGCCCTGAATTATATTTTTACCTTGTCAACTTTTCCATCTGTGCCAACACCAGAGCACATGATTCACAAAATTACAGAATTATATATTTCACAAGAATCTATTTTGTATGGATTATAATTTTATTATTATTTGCTTTCTATATCTTAGAAGGTATTGGTCCATCAATTTCTTTAAAGAAAGATTAAAACTGTTGAGGGCTTAATTGTAAAAACAAGCGCAATCTCATTTACATATCACAATAACCCCCAAAGAGACAGGTACCAGCTATCTAGCCTCTCTCTGTGCTCCCCATGCCCCAATTTTATTACACTGGCAGAAATGAGTTCTTCTAGCAAAATATTCACCCAGGTATTAAAAGAGGAAGCTATGAGTTGTAGTAAACACAAATTTTGTGTTTCTTCCATTGTCCTTCAGTGTGGGCTGATGATATAAGTATGTATATTTCTATTTTTTAAGCAGAAAACAGAAGCTCAGAGAAGTTAAAATACATAGATCCCACAGTTAGAGACAGGAACAGTCAAGATTCCGATTCTCAAGTTCCCTCGCCTCAGCCTGGCTGTCCGTTCAGGTTCCATGCCTTCACCTTCCTGTTGGCCATTCTGTCCACACCCAGTGATTACTCTGTAAATATCTAAAATATATAGTGCATGGAAGATTTTAAAAACTTCAGTACAGTAGGAATATCTAGTCATTCTACTTGAGGAAGCAGGTGCCTTCATGTATCAAGAAATCAAGGCTCCTGTTTTAAGAGATGAACATAAAACTTTATACTGAATTTCTGTGACTAGCTCAGCCAAGCTCTCTGTACCAACACTGTCCACGTGGATTCATTACTAGCTCTCTCCCATAATATTTAAGCAAGACTTGATGGTCAGATCTGGTCTGAGGCCCTAGAGGGCTCTTAATTATCTTAGCATCTTTTGAATTATAAGTATTTATGGGATTATGAAACACATGTGTGCATTTAACACATACTTCTTGAATGCCAGAGATGAGACAGGTGCTGTTCACACCTGGTCAGGCAAGTTTGTACTGGCCCAGCCGGTGATTCTAAAAGGATAAAACAAGGTTAAAGGCAAGGGGTATAAGTAGGATCTTGGAACCTAAACCTGGCTCTGTCCTTTGACAGAAGGTTGTTAGATTTTAGAGCTCCATAAAAGACTGCTGACAAACACAAGTCTGGGTAGAAACGAGGCTGCATTTTGTGTCAAAAACAGAGCTAAGGAAGAAATAAAAGAATTAAAGCACCGAGTAAAAAAGAAAAAATTTAAAAACCAAGTGATAACGGTATGTGAAAAATAGAGAAAATATTTTAGCAGAAAAACTGTATGGCACCTTTATACAAAAGATTTAGGAAGGGGAAAAAAAGGTTAAAGCCATGTGATTTTTAAAACACAGAAGGTAGGTCAGGAAGAAAGCAGCATCTGTAACAATGTTTTTCTAAGATTTGTGACTGGGGAGGATCAACTCAGAGAAGCCAAATACTAAGGAAGCTTTCAAATTATAATAATCTAAAACCCTTCAGAGATTTAAGAGCTACCTTAAGAAAAGTGAGTTGAAGTGAAGTGTGAATTAGAGAAATAGCGAACAGCTGAAGTTGTGATACTGTGTAATTGTTGGGTCCTTCCTGTCTGTTATCATCACAATCAGACATTAAGTCCTAGAAACCTAAGTTTTGTTTTGTTTGAAACAGGGTCTCACTCTGCAACCAGGGCTGGTTCTGAACTCGACCTAATTTTTAGAGGCAGAAGGAGCCTCAGGAATAATTTATTACTACACTTGACTCGTACAGGTAAGGAAACCTAAGTTGCATGGCAATGAAATGCTTTACTTTGTACAAGTTTGCAAAGGCTGAAGCTTCTAAAAGCAGTTGCTGATGGAGAGAGCTGGAAGAGGATGGAGCTACCAGGAAAGGGGTCATTAAAGTCTATAACTGAGAAGGGACCTTTTATCTGATTGAAGTGTATACGCAAATGGCATCAATATCTCCACCAAACACAGCAGCAGGAAAGGGCACAATAAATGTAAAAAAAAAAAAAATGAAGATCCCCCTCCCCCCCATTTCTTAGAAGAACGTTGTTGTCTTTAGCATCAAATATTGGGTTTTTACATAGACTATGTGTTTGCCATGGAAAAAGTATGTCTACTTTAATTCATGCTTGAAGGTTATTATAACCTTAGTGAAGTCCATAAGAATGCCTGGTGAGGGTATCAGTCTGTAAATACTGGCAACAGTAATGGAGCCAGATGAGGATTTTGGAGCAAGATGGGGGTTTTGGAGCCTCAAAAAAGGAGCTTCAGGGGGAGCCTGTGTCTTCCAGGAAATGAATGAGCAATTTCTACAGCTCTACTTTATTATCTTGCACTAAAGATATCTGTTTATTTTTGATACTAGTAATCAAACCCAGATCTTTATACATGCTAAGCATACGCTCTACCACAGAGCTACCCCTCAGCCCACGGCCCTTTTTAATGACTACATTATCTAAGGATGATGCCATGCCAGAAACCATATTAAAGTGATTTTCAAATCAGGGATAAGTTTTGGAACTTTGTTTCTGAATCACAGCCCAAGTCATAAACCGAAGAATGTAAATCTCAAATCACTCATCTTGGTTAAGTCTGATGCGTGATTTTTCCATGAGCACTTAAATTTATTAAATAAACAGTTATATTAAAAGAACCCCTAGACATCTGGTCAAAGAAAGGAGAGGTTGCTTATTTTCTTTAAATTATAAGATTATTTTTTAAATCATAAGAAAATTTAACAACTCTCCCAGGCTGAAAAAGTCACCAAACCTGTCCATTTTTTTAAGTTAGTGAGTTGTGAGTTTTTGCTGATAGAGAGCTGGTATTTCTTGAACTGGTAGTATAGTGAATTTCTAAGAATGAGTTATCATGATATTATCTGACTCACGTGTTCCCTGAAGCCTGAACACAGAAACCATCTGTAGGAGTTTACTATGGAACACAGTGCTAAAGAATTCACAGGAGTAAATATATCCCGTAAAGTGAATGTACAAATGTGAATGGAATTTTCTTGGGAAAACTTTGTAACTGGTCATGAAAGATTCAGAAAAGAATGTGCCTGATCAGGGACAAATAGAACCAAAGATCAGTTGCAGAAAAGTGGCTGCACGGTTCCTGGATGGGACGTGCAACTGAGGCAGACGTGTGAGGACGATGTGTCTACTGGGGACCACACCTCTCTACTTCCCTGCTCCTTGGGGGTAGTTCTTTGGCTGTGCTTCTGTAGTTAACCCCTCATCCACACTCCTCAGCAATGGCTGGGGAAAGGTAGCCTGTCCAGAAAAAGATGCTCACAGGCCACAATCATTTCTTAAATGTAGTAATGCTGTGCCCCTTGGTGGTATGATTCAGTACACTGAGGCATAATTATGTAGCCTGCTGGAAGCAGGGGACATTTATAACCCAGCATCATATCACAAGGGGCTCTTCAAGGTGTCCCACTTTTCCTGCAACTTGACTAAGTGGTTAAAGTAACACTGGATAGTCAGGACTCAATTTCCTAACTCTACCTCAGTAATTTCAGTACATACCCAGGGGGAAATTATACATCTTCCAACTCCTGAACAAATAATCTAAAATATCACCTAGACCAATACAAACATTGCAAACTTTAACATTAGAATGTAGTAATTAAAGAAATGAAACATAAAATATACAGGTTTCTAAAGCAAAATAAAATTTCCACATACTTTTTAAAAAGCCACCTAATAAAACTACATGAGGAAAAAGCTTTGTTTTCACTTAAGCTTGTCTTCTCTGTTTTACAAAGTAGAATGCTTGTAGGAAGTCTAACTTTGAGAATATGTAGCAATTTACTTAATATTCCCATATGTGGGATAGCATTTCTCTAGATACAGGTATGGCTTTTACATAAAGGATGATCCTGAAAAAAATTTTAAATGACTTTGTTTTTAAAAGTCAAATAAATTTATAAATAACCTCAAATGAAGATGGCCATTTTCAGGGACTCTAATGGGTCCTTTTATTGAGTTAAAATGTCTTCTAGATGGTCTTTTTCTTTTCCTGTAAATTCATGAATTCTCCCGAGGGCTGCTCCAGGGTACAGGGTTCTTATCATCACTGTCTCTAAGATAAAGGTTGGAGGGTTGGAAAGAGGAGGCAGGAGAGGGCCATTGATCAAAGTGACCCTCATCTGATACTATCAGGAGCCATCTCAAGACTTGGGAAAGCCAGCAGGCCAGATTACTTGCTCCCACCTGACCATGTCTCTGAAAGCTTCTGTGGTGTGGCCAGTCAATTAAGGGGCTCCTGAAGGTATGTACAGCCAGGTAACAGAGTCCGGCTGTCATCAGCTAAGGAGGTCTCATCTCCTGCCTCCTCCCACCTGATGCACTGCTAGTAGCTCCAGGCTAGTGTATGGGGACATCTCTCAGTGCCTCAGCACCTCCGGCTTGTCCTGGGTTATAAGCAATGATTCTCCTGGTACTAACATCTTGAAAATCCACAGCCACCCTTCATTTTACAATGTGCCCCAAGGACTTCCATGTTCATACTTTCCTTTGCTGAAAGCTCAGGGTACTCTAAGCACATCTTTTCAAAAAGTTGAACGTTATTATGGGCTAGCTGGTTATCCATTACTGAATGATAAACTCAATTTCAAATATCATTTATTCATTCTTCCACTCCCTTGAGCTGTCCATGAGCTAAGCACTGATCTGGTCGCTGAGCAAAGGCAAGAACACAAGCATGGGTGACACAAAGACTGGGGCTTTGTGAAGCTCACAGCTCAACGTCAAGTTTTGAATGCAACTCAGACATAATAGCTACTTTATCGAAAAATGACTAGCACAATTGACCATATTCTCAAGATCAAAAATAAGCATGTGAAAAGGTCAAACACAGAGGCATAGCAGAGGGACAAAAGACTTTGATAGAAAAGAAGCTTATCAGAAGATCAAATCCATAAATCAGCCCATGCAAAAATGACTTTGGGATAATCAATACATTTGGAGAACTCCAACCTGAAATAACTACCAAGGTTTGGAAGACAGAACTGCGCTGGGTAGGGAGGACCGAGGTTGCCACCTGCCTGTGTAACCTCAGGCTTCACTGTTGGATGGACTTTAATTTCCTTATCTATTATAAATTGAGAGATGAAGTCCTTTCCATTAAAAGGGTGCAAATTCTGTTAAGTAGCTGACAAGTGTACGTATAAGCAAGAGGCAGACAAGAAGACAGTGCACAAGCCTAGAAACCCGTGTTGACACCCAGCCTGCATGAGGGCCAAGAACACCACGGACGCCCCTCCCCCTAGCCTGCTCTCAGGGGTAAGGGCTCTGTTTTTGTTCTTACTTCAGCAATACACAAGCCTCTGTTCAGACCCGTGTCCTCCAGAACCCCAAGCAGATGGCTGCTGTTTAGTTGCTCAACAGAGCCCGGAAGTAACCAGAAAAGCATGTATGACTTGTTACCAGCGTGTTCACTCCTGGTTTCTAGGCAAGACAGTATGCAAACGGTCCCAGAAAGAATCATCTACTATTTTCTTAAAAATCTCCAAATAAGGAAACTCTACAACCTCTCCGGTGTCTCATATCCCTATCTTGAAGCCTAAAATCTTCCCCAGTATGATTAAAATGTCCTCTTTCCTGGGCTATTCTCAGAGGTAATTATAGCAGCTGTTCATTTTATTAAAAATCCTATGAAATACCCTGGGAATGGCTAGTAGGACTGACTTCATCTTCTTAAACTTTCTTAGGGCTTATTTTCCAAATCTTTATTCATTTTCTTTGGGACTTTTGAGGTCCATGCCACTTTTCTTAGACAATGACAATAAGAATAATAGAAACATCTTAGAGCCACCAGAGAAAACAGGACAGAGACTTGTGAACAGTAGAACTACTGCGTGATGCAGCCACTCCACTGACTGTTCTATTTACAGGGGAATTGAAATGAATATGAGAAGGAGACATCTGTCCTCTCACGATCACTGCAGCCCTCCTCATAATGGCCAAGTAAGAGAAACAACCTAAGCGCCCAAAAGTGAGTAAATGGAAAAAGAAAAAGTAGTATACATTACAAACACAAGGGAATACTATTCAGAATTAAAGAAATCTGTCATTTGCCAGAATACAGAAGAACTTGAAGAACATCATGTAAAGTAGAATAAGTTATGTAGAGAAATATAAATATCACATAATTTCATTAATTTGAGAGTTTTAAGAAGTTGACCTTCTACAGAAGTTAAGAGTAGAGTAACAATTAGCAGAGGCTGGGTTAGCTGGGTATGATGGCTGGTGCACGCCTGTCATCCCAGAACTCAGAAGGCTGAGGCAAGAGGATTGCCATGAGTTCCAGGCCAGCTTGGTCTTCATAATGAGTCTAAGACCAGGGTGGACTACAAAGTGAGACCTTGTCTCAAAAAAATTAAAAGGAATAAGTTTAAACAATTTGTTGTACTTCATAACTGTAAATGAAAATAAATTATATTCTTTGAGTATGATAGAGTACTGGGCATGAACCCAGGGCCTTATAACTGAGCTATGTTCCCAACCCTTATTATTTTTTATTTTGAGATGTATTTCTAAGCCACTGTGTTGACCAGGCCGCATATGAATTTTGCAATCTTTCTGTCCCACACTCCCAGTGTACTGGGATTATAGACGTGCATTCTTGAAAAATGCTAAGACAGTGCATAAAATGTGTTTTCACCACAAAATGACAGCTATTGGAGGAAATTATTTAAACAGCCCATAATGTATATATACTTTGAAATATTGTATTATAGATGATAAATACATAATTATAGATTTCAATTTTAATATCAATACATTTAGAAAATAAAGCACTTAGATAATGACAATAAAAATTATAGGATAATAGAAATCCTATCTATTTGGAGAAATGGAAACTGGGTGATGAATACAAGGAGATTTTGTACTCTCTTTACAAGGTTTATACAGCTAAACTATTCCAACAAGACCAATATATTTAAAGAAAAGAGAACAGTCATAGATTATAAAGTGGAGTGTTTACCTGAATGTAATCTCCATATCGCTATCTGGACTACGAAATTCATTCTCTATAATTATAAGTATGTGCCACTGAGCAAATTTACACATTTTCACATTTATTTCTCCCGGTGACCCCTGCCAAATATCTGTGGTGTGCCTAGTTTTATGTCAGATGCTGAGAACATGAAGGTGAGATGTGGCATTTCCCTGTTTACTGGTGGTGGGGTAGGGTAAAAAGACAACAGTCACAAAAAAGAGGAAACATTTTTAAATCCACAGGAAGAGATAAAAATACATCTTCCAAAGGTCACATGTTGCAAACCTGATCTCCAATGCAATAGTGTTGAGAGGAAGGGCCTAGTGGAAGGTTTTTAGGCTGAGCCCCCAAGGTCAACTAATGCTGTCACAAGGACAGAGTGGGTTTCTCATAAAAACGATCTGGACCCTCCTTCCCTCTCTTACTTGTGCGTCTTGCCTTCCATCTTCTGTGATATGCAGCAAAAAGTTCCTCATCAGATGCAGCCACTCAACTTTCCCAGCCTTCAAAACTATAATAAAGAAGTCTCTCATCTTTATAAGTTACCCAGTTTGAGGTATTCTGTTTTGTGCCATAAAATGGACCAAGACACCCAGATTTCAATAGGTGAGGAGGCGGTGACTTGAAGGTCAGACTTCTCCCTCATGCACAAGGGATTTCTAATCTATATTCTCTCTATAGGAAGCCATTTGTTTAGTGTTAATTAAAAGACATATGAGTTCAGCTGCATGATTTTAATAGCAGTTAATGTTTGCTGTATGATTACTTAGTGTGAAAAGTTTCTTATGCATTACCACGTTTAATTCTTGCCACAGGCCTATGAAACATTATCCTTATTCCTGCTTTCCAGAAGGGGAAACTGAGGTTAAACAACTGACCCAGGGCCACACAGCTATGAGCTGGGGACAAGGCTCATGGCTTTTTATTTTTTATTTTTTAGCACCTATAGCCAGTGGATTCCCGTGTGGCAAGCTTCTTTTCCCTTTTATGGGGTTACTCAAAAGGAAACTCCAAAAGGCTAAATCTCTGGTTATAGTTACACATGCTTCTGTAAGATTTCACTTAGGGCTGGTGCTCTTTGGGGGAATTCTACATGTGTGACTCTTCAGTTTCTCAACATTGTAAAGGAAGTGTTGAAAATAAGGTCATTACCGGCATAATCTTTTCTGTCTGTGTACCCCTGGGTTCTGGTAGAGTAGGAGGCCTCTCTACCAGCGGCACATATTAACCAATGGTGCTTTAGGGAGCACTGGCCTTGTCCCAGGTACTGAAAACAAAAGATGGGCATGAGCAATCCTTGCCTTTGAGGGGCACACAGTCTAGTGAAGGAAAATAGTCATGCAAATAAGACTACCCTACTCTGAGCACTGTATTTCATTTTTTTTTTTTTTTTGAGACAGGTTCTTGTTCTGTAGCCCAAGCTGGTCCTGAATTCACTATGGAGCCCAGGCTAGCATTGGACTCACAGCAATCCTCCCTCAGCCTCCCAAGTGCTGGGATTACAGGTATGCAACAGCACATCTGGAGAATTGAACTTAGGGCCTTGTATTTGCAAGGCACTTTAACCACTGTGCCATTCCTCCAGCTCCTACTCTAAGCTACTCTAAGTACTTTTCTGAGTACCTTAAAGATAGTATTATCATGGTGCTATGAGAGCACATAAAAGGAAATACTCAAAAAAGGAGAGGAAGAGAGGGAGGGGAGGAAGGGGAAGGAAGGGAAAATTGCTCGGCAAAATGAAGACAGAAGCAAAAGCATACGAGGAGATCATTCCAAGCGTGGCTGAAGCCAGAGATGCAGAATGTGTGCTTGTGCAGAAGAGGTAGGCAGGTTTCAAAGTGCTTCTGCTCTGCTGTTCTTACCTCCCAGAGGAAGCGCTCAGTGATCATGGCAACTTCCTAAGAACTTCCTGGCTCACTGGAGGCGATAAGAATGGAGCCACCTAAACTATTCTGCCCATAGCCATTCTGGTTGTTGTGTGTGTGTGTGTGTGTGTGTACATCACTTCCTCCTTGCACCACCAGCTCCCATTTAGAAAGCGCAGTGAAATGAAGAAGGAAGTGGGCCTTAAGACATGGGAAGTGGGCCCTCGAGAGTGAAGCCACTCCCCCACTCCCCACAAGTCTCAAGGTGAGTCAGTGTCTGTCCAAAAAAAGAAGTGGAACCTCAGAATCTTAGTTTGGTCTAGCCTAATTATGGGAAAAAAATTAATATTTATGAACTTAAAGTTTAAAAAAGAAAAAAATTGAGTTAACAGCTCACTCAAGGAAAGGAAAAACAGAAAGAGGATATGGGGAGTAAAGAGTGGGAATTTAAAAAAAAAACTTAAAAGGACTAGAATTTCACAAACCTATCTTGGAGAACAAACTCCAATTTCTACTATACATTGTATGGAATATTAGCCAACACTTAAATGTCACCTTCACTGTGTACATAAGACGTGTGTGTGGAAGTATATTTCCAGATTTCATAACCATGCTCTCCTCCCAAACTCTGGCTCGCGTTGTCTTTCGTAGCACATGTCTTACCCAGAGTCGTAGAACCCCCACAGATACCGCAGGCCTGCTAGATGACAGCAGAAACCAGCAGCACTGGCATTTGCTTGCCTCAAGTTCAACAGTCAAAGGGCTCTAGGCTGGCCTCGCCTGAGACGTTGGAAAGCACCTTCTCACAGTTGAGGAAGCAAGGCCAAAGCAGAAAACGTACAGTACAGGAAAGTCCAGCCACATCCACTATGAGTCATGAGGAGGAGACGGACGTTGGGGATCCACCATGCAGACTGCTGGGGCTGCTCGCCCAGTGCACCCACACACAGGGGAGGCTCTGCTAGCCTGTGTGCTCTGCCACCTCCTCTCTTCCCCTCTCTACCTCTCCAGACATTTTTCCCCATTGTAGTTTGAGCTGGAAAACAGTGAGTCAACATGTAGCCCACGTTTGTGTATTTGAAACTTCCATTTATTCTTAATAATGTGACCTCATTTTCAACAAGCTTCTTGGAGCTTCAGGAAAAAAAAATATAAAATGAGTTACAATAAATTAAGGCAGACAATTTGTATTAATCTGATGACTGTACTTACTGGATTTAAAAAACACACAATTGGATGGCAAATATTTACCAACGTTAACTTACAGAGGAATGTTCTATATGTAACATTTCCTTTGTCAAAACTGAAGTGGGAAAAAAATTGTGCCTACACAGATAACTGTTATTTTAAGGATTCCGTACAATAAAATCCTCAAACATTTATTTGTTTTTTGAATGTTTTGGTATAGTATTAAATCCATCAGGGTAGAGTCAAGCTTTCTTCCTGATAGAAAATTCAGAACTTGGAACAATCATTTGATACTCAATCTCAGAAAGGATCATGTGGATGAACTATGAGGGGTCATCTTGTGGATAATGTGAGAGGACAGAATGTAGTTTAAATAGATACGGTTTGCACCCTTAAGAAATGACTCATATAAAATGTGAAGGAGGCAAAGTGAGAATCTTGCCTCCTCAAACTAGCCCTCTCCAAACTTGAGTTTGGACATCTACAATAAGGAGATAATAACACCACTTTGTATAGATAGTTATCTGTGGAAATAAAAGAGCAGCTATATTCCAAGTACTTGGCATGATGCCCAGCAAATGCAGTGATGCTGGACATAGCAGGTGGACACACAGAATGGCAACTGGGGAAAACACAAGGGGACAAGGTAGCTAAGAATATTCCCAGCAAGCTGTCAGGAGTTGACTTGTTCTACTGAGGAGGAATCTGGACCTCAGAGACGCAAGCAGCTTGCTCAGCCTTTACATTTATTAAAGGCTAAAATAGGAACCCAAAGCTGTATGCATTCCCCGCCCCCCTTCCTAATACCACTTCTTTCTCTTTATGGACTGGAATTAAAAACCTTCATCTTTAAAGACCTAACATGGACATACTATTGGAGGAGAATTGAGGCACTGAAAGGGAAGGCAGGAAGTCATGTAATCATCAGTAGGCAGGTAAAGTGTCACAACTGTCCTTTTTAGTGGCCACAGGAAAAAGCCATAAAATTAGTGGCATTTTGACAAAAAATTCCCACATGTTCCATCTTTCCAAAGGGGACATTTAAAAAATATTTATAGTTGTTGGAAATGGTACAAGAATTTCGGTTTACATTTTCAAGATAAAGAAAGGGTGCTTAGCAAAGTGAAGCAACACTACGTGTGTGTGTGTGTGTGTGTGTGTGTGTGTGTGTGTGTGTGTGTTTTTCCTTACTTTCTCTTTGCACCTGTTACCCAACTTTCTCTGTTAGAAGTTTCTCTCTCCCTCTTCTTTCAAGTTTGTCCTTCTAGAGAAAGTAAAAGTTCCCTTCCCAAAACGCTTGGGATCAGAAGTGTCTCAGATTTCAGAGTTTTTTGGATTTTGGAATATTTCTACTAAACCTGGTTGAACATTCCCTGATTCAAAAATCTGAAATCTGAAATCCTCCAAAGTCTAAAACGTTTTAAGTATTACATCAGCTCTCAAAAATTTTTGAATTTCATGAATTTCAGTCTTTTAAGATTAGAGTTGTTCTATCTATATGAGCAAATTATATCAAGTGGGTAAAAAATGGCCTATATTTTAGGTTATTTTGCCCAAAATTAGTGAAGATTTACTCAATTCTAAATTTTGTAGAGTAGGGAAGACATATAAATATTACACAAATACATATGCATTGTTCTTCATATAATACTTAAATGTGTAACTTGGGTAGATTTTAATGATGATGACCAGCGTGAGGGATCAAATAGGGTATTATTTAAATGCAAGGTAATTATTTCATTAATTCACTGTCCTTTGGAAAGAGCAACCAGAGAAAAAAAGAAAACAAATTATCTGGTAGATTACAGATTGCAGTTCACATGCATAACTAATCTGCCTGCTGAATTTGGTCTCTTGAATTTTCTCCTGTAGAAAATGTAATCTCTTTTCCACTTTCGATTAGACATCAAGAGAACACACATACACTCTCTTCCCCTCAGTGTGTGTGTGTGTGTGTGTGTGTGTGTGTAGTGGGGGGCATCCATCCGTCCATGTAACTGGCACTAGACTAAAACAAGAATCAATGCCGCAACCACAGAGCTGAGGCTTTGTTAGTTCCTCAATTTAACATTTTAGCTTTTCCTTCCGCCAGAAAGAACAACGGACTGCATTTGAGAAACAGCCTCCTCATGGCTTGTAAGCAGGGCGACACTGCTCTGGCTCTAAAGTTGAACAAAACTTATTTTAACTTAGCAAGTGGGTCATTTTTAATCTCTATTCTTCCACTCATAATTAAAACCATCTTTCATTCTTTTAGTTTGTAGGACACCTATTATTGGGCAATTACTGTACAATTATGGACACATATACTTGAGTATAAATACTAAGCTGCTTCATTTATTCATGACTTATTGTTACAACAGACAAAAAATGTAGGAGACAGCCCACGCAGGACACCCTTCTAGACATCAGAAGAGCCGTCTATTCTTTGTTCCTAAATAAAAACTTACTACTCTATACTTTGAAAAAAAATGTGAATGCCACTTGACTACACTTATTTTACACTTCTGACTAAAATCCCTTGGAAGCTTTAGGGGTGGAGATATAGAGTTGTGTAAATTGGCAAAACAAAACAAAACAAAAACAAAGTCAACTGTACTTAAGTCAACTGTACTCAAGGGTCGGTAGCTGCTGACAATGGTAACAGAATCGTTTGTGTCATGAAAGCAATTACTCTTTGGTGGAAATTATGTCTATTTCAGCTAACTTCAAGAACTTGGTCACACTAGGAAACCAATGGACACCTGCTGGTTTGTATCAGGCGGCTGCTCTGGAATCTGACAGCTGATGCAACCTCAACCCCATGCCTGAAAACAACAAGCTCTTCCGCCTCCGCCTTCTACAAGCATGCAGATAATGTCAGCACCTACAATGTCAGCACTTACTTCACAGCATTGCTGCAGTGATCAGATGCTTTGATAGGGTTCAGGTGCTTAAAAATGTCTCATTCAAGTTAAGAAGTGTGTAAGCACAGCAT
Organism: Ctenodactylus gundi; assembly: GCA_004027205.1. NCBI lineage: Eukaryota > Metazoa > Chordata > Mammalia > Rodentia > Ctenodactylidae > Ctenodactylus > Ctenodactylus gundi. The sequence continues at coordinate 12,168 of PVKB01006463.1, read as the reverse complement.
TAGTAATAGGGTGATAAGCTGCAACTCCTTTCCTGTTGCTTGCAATATCTTACCAGATAGAGAGATGGTGCAATTGCTGGGAAGACTGATGCAATGATCAAAATTGACAAAAACAACAGGAAGAGTCAACAGTAAAGGCCAGGAAATGGAATCAAAAGGTACGGAAGCAGCAGGGAGACGCCACCTGAGCAGCACAGTGGCTTCAGGAGTATCCAGCCAGAAGGTAACTTCTTAGAGCTTTGAAGAGAAAAACGCTATAAAACCTCAATCAATATCTGATTTCAGAAATGCATTGTCATCTGGCGAAGCAGAGACCCTTGAAATTCTTTAATCTGCTGACACTGTTAAGTTTTATATTTTGTTAGGCTCTGATTCCAATAGCTAGTTCTGTGGTACTCAATATGCAGATTGAGTAGTATCATTTCACTGGATATATGTGAGCTGGGAAACTAACAGAAAAAAAAAAACCTAAGTAGAAAATTAATCTAAAGAATGCCATCCTGCTCTAAAATCTGGGTATAGTCCTAAAACTGAATGCTTTTATAATCTTACTTTATAAACTTGTGACTCCTCATAAATGTAATATCATGGATAAATTTCTTAATTTTATTTTACATTCTGATTTTAACATTTGTTTGCTCTTTGCTCCTGTGTACAGAGGAACCTGCACTTTCTAAGTAAGAAGAAGATAATTAAAGCTAAGAATAATCCAAACAGAGGAGGTAAACATTAATAATATCTCTTATTGTATTCTTTGTCATCAAAGAAGCCCATTATCACAATTTTGGTAAGAACAGCTCAGTGTTTGCTCAATGAATGCATCTGGACTAAAAGGAAAGATTATAATCTTTCCTGTAGCTAAGGTCATTGTATAATTTTTTACATTTCTTGAGGTCAGTGTCCATTTGGTGCTTTCAGGCTAAAGTGAAGAATATGGCTTTGGCAAAGGTGAAGCATATGCGGTGCAAAACACCAGCTCGTGGCTATGTCTTTCTTCTTGGCAATCATTGTGGGAATTCAGAAAATATTAATAAATGAAACTGAGGACTTCTATGCAAACATAACAAAGTGACAAATATTTTGATGAATATTCATTACTATAAACACCATTAGCACCAACTACATGTCAGAAGATATACAGAAGGAGCTCAGGTCTGATGGAAATAAAGGATTGGAAACTAAAGTGATATGACCAAGTGCTGCATTTATTCTAAATCAAAAACATTAGGCACACACACACACACACACACACACACACACACACACACACACCTGTTAGTGCAGTTAGAGAAAAATAGGAATAGACCTCTAAAGCGGTATATTTTTTGAAGTAAACCTTGAAAAATGATCTGACATTTTACATGTAATGAAGAAAAGTAATTAAAGAAACAGTGAAAAGGAGTGAAAGAGCCTGAATACTTTCTGATGCTTGTGGTCTGTAGACTCCGAATGTGGGCTGGCATGAGAGGTGGGGGTGGATGGGCGGGCGGGAGCAGAAGGAAGTGACTAGAAACAAGGTTGAGGAAGTGGCTTGAGGCGAGTGAGTGAAGGTACCTTTTCTTTCTTTTTTTTAAAAGCAAAATTGCACATTAATCCAAGGAAAATATTTCATTCAGTTATTATTGAAAATGTGCAGTGATATCTATAAAATAACAGAAAATTTGTCTTTTCTTTCTGCCACTGTCTTTAAAGTTTCTCTATTTTTCTCTTGCTGTCTCTCATTCTCTTTCAAAATCATGAGTGCAAGATGTCTTTGCTTAGCTCCAGTTCCGAAAGGTCTGTGGTCTTCTCTCCTGAGGGCAAACACACCTCGTGGAGGGAAGGCTCTGCCGACTGAACAGGAAGCCCAGGCCTTGAGATCCCAGCCACCTCCTGGCCCAGCCTGACTACCCAACTGATCTTGGGCCAGCTTCTTAAATCCTAGGCGAGTATCTGCTCTCTAAAGGTAGTTGAGACTACTCAGTGAGGTCGTACAAAAAGGGTGGCTGTACATCCTAAGCCTTCATGAACATCAAGTATTGTTATATTAGTCACCCTTCCAATCCACAGGTTCTACATTCAGATTCAATCTCCTTCAGATAGTCTTGTGACAAAATACTCTATCTGTACAATGCACCTACAGATTTTTTTCTGTCATCAGCCCCTACACAATACAGCATAACAACTATTTACATAGTACTTGCATTCTATTAGATATTATAAATAATCTACAGATGATTTAAATTATGTAGGGGATGTGTATAAGTTCTATCCAAATACTATGACATTTTTGATGAGAAGTTGGAGCCTCAGGTTTGGCATATACAGAGATCCTTTACCCAGTCTCTCTAGTTTAAATCCACATACTTGAATGAGACTTTACTTCTTGGCCTTTACTCTCCAGTGGGGTCAGAGATAGAATTATAAATAAATTCATAGCACTGAAACTGTCTCTCTTGTTACTGATTATTTTGAGGCGTAACTTACAACAGAGATAAAATTTTAAATGCCACAAAGAAAAGCATCCCCGAGCCTGCTAAGGACATGTCCCCCTGAGCAACAGCCCATCCCTTCACCTCAGTGCTCCCCGGAGGGCCGGACCCACAAGTTCTTTTCCTAATAGTACAGGGGAGACTGGGGACAAAGAGTAGATGCTTATTGCCTCCCAGGTGGATGTCTTACAATCTAAACTTAATTTGAATTAACTTTTCTGTATTCCTTTTTATTCTTCCCTAAAATCAAGGAAATATATTCTTTCATATCCTAATTCATTTTATTCTCATTATTATTTTTAGTAAAATAAGGCACATGATTTTGTTTTGTTGTTTTGTTTTGCTTTGTCTGCAGTTTTAGCCTCTCCTTTCTAGATCCCAGGTTTTGTTAGTTTAAAACTATTCAGGTGAAATGTACAACAATCTTGAAGTGACATTTTGCAACTTCCAGAGACCCTGGGCTACTCAAACCTTTTGGACACCGATAGCAAGGGACAGTCAGCTTGCCTTGCCGTTTTTTTTTTTTTTTTTTTTTTTTTTTTTTTTTTTTTTTTTTTTTTTTTTTTTTTTTTTTTTTTTTTTTTTGTCTGATTCTACTTGTAAAAGCAGTTCACATTATTGGATAAAAATAATTTCATTCAAATGCATGGAAATTCTTTAAACAAATTTAACTGCAGAAACCAATTACAATAATTCATTGTAAATTTGAAATCTAGATGTGTATGGATAAGTAATTCTTTCATTTACTGAGATTTTTTCAAAAAATTGCTCTGAGGGTGCATGTTAGAAAACAAGTTGCTGGTACTTCATTAAGAAATAATGGGTTTTGATAAGTATTCTGATTAATGTATCCAATGTCTTCTGTGTCAACGGGTCTCAACATTTTTGATAGTGATAATTAGAAGTTGCTACTGCAAGATTTAAAGTCTCTATGTTTCAGCAGAGTTTCCAGAATAAGTATTCCATATCAACTTTATAAGAATATCTGTTGTAGACAGAAGGTTTTTGTCCAGAATTTTACTTAGTTTGCATTTGTATGGATAGAAGCATTAACACACAATTCAGACAATCGTACAAAAACAATACAATTAAGCAATTCAGACAGCTTTCTTTTGTAGAGAATAAATGAAGAATTGGAGACTTCTACTTTCATTTGGTTATTTGGCACATCTATTAAAAACCCTTAGAGCTAAAAATTACTCAAATAATCAGTATCACATTCGGTAATATAACACGAGATGCTAATATGTCCTCTAAACTACTATAAAGAAGTTTTTTTAAAAAATAGAAAAACAGAACTGCATGAGCTAATATTAAACTACCCCCATTATGCCAATGAGAAGCACAGTCTAAATGATCAATATGCACTTTCCTGAAAACATTTTAAAGTAGGTAAAAATCACAGTAAATGCTTTCCTGAAATAAAGCAATAGACATAAATCAGAACATAATTTGGCTAAAAAAGGAGAGAAAAACCATAGTTTTGAGGGAGCGGTTAACTGAAGAGAGCTTAAGAATCCAACCCAGGGAACTAACAGCCGGGCCTGTCCACCCACCCAAGGTGGCTGCCCATTCCTGGGTGTTCGAGCAAGGTCGATACTCAGGTGACAGGTGCTCTAAATTCCAGTCCCCTGAAAGCAAAATCCACAGTCCACAGAAACATGGCCAAACACCAGCATAAACACTTAGAACAGAAGGACATGAAGAAAATTTACCTTGCAGAAGGAGTGTCGTTGGTTGTACTGGTGTGTGACCAGAAACCCCCTTTCTTCTGATCTGCAGAACAGCTTTGTCAACCCCGGGTATGTGGTCACAAGGCAGGAAGTGACTAGAATGACAAATCATCAGCCAGGAAAGAAATAGATTTTGTCTTTATAAGGACATTTTACTTAACTTTTTGTTCATGTCTCCTCCCCCTCAAAGAATCACCTGACAGAATAGGTCACACTGAAATTCAGATGCCTCTTACCACTTCCTCTTAAGCATTTTTCTATCTCCTTTCCTGCTTTTCTCTTCCAGCACTGTAAGTAGGCCCTGGGCTACTTAAACCTTTCTGATCGCAGATAGCAAGGGAAGGTCAGCCTGCTACTTTGTTTTTTCTTTTTTTGCTCTGACTCTTCTTGCAAAAGCATAGCCAAGGTGCCTACCTACTTACAGCACAGATAAACAAATTACTCACATCTAGTGAAGAAAAAAAAAAAAAACAAGAAAAATAAAAAGATTGTCATGCACCTGAGACAAACCAGAAGGAATTCCCTTGGAAGAGTACCACCTGTCTCAAACCAAACCCCTCCTGCGATCCTTATCAATGATCTTAATAGGGCAAATAAAACAAAATGACCTCTTTAAGAGAAGGGCCTGAAAAGGAAAGTAACTATATTATTTACTCTTTCTTTTATTTATAGAGCACCTATGTGCTAATGATCTCTTTAACCCAATTAAAGATTTCAATTATTTAGACGTTTCCTATAAAGAACAGCAGTAGGGAACCCAGGGAGCTGCTGCTGTTAAAAAGATACCTTAATTCCTTCGTGCAGACCATCTTTTTTTTTCTTTTCCTGAATGCACGTTTTTATACAGTTAACATGGCAATGGGAAGGGTGGCTGCATGAACGTTCTATGTCCAAATCACAGATGCTTGTTTTGAGAGCAATTTCTTATCTTCAAATGGAAAATCCTCAAGAACTCATAATGGCTATGAAGATTGTGTGGCGCCCTGAGTTATGCTGACTAAATGTTAAGCATAACCTACATATGGCCGGAGGCTGTGTGGCTCCAGGAGTAAATGTGCTGTTTCGCAATGAAGGCTGGACTTTATGGCTGGACTTGCAGGTAAGAGGAGGAGCTGAGGTCTGGTCATTCTACAGCCATGGGTGTTTGCTAAGGGCCACAGGATCAAGAGGTAGTGCTGTTGTGATGGTTGGAGGGGCTGCCCTTGGACTTCTCTTGCTTCTTTGATTTCTTCTCTAGAAAGCTCCTGCTTCTGAAATCAAATATTAAACTAAACTGGGCTTTAAAAAAAAAAATCTCCTACCATTAGCTAGCAGTATGGAGACTTTTCAACAGCAGCCAACAGGATCTGTCTGGATAAGAATGTTGATAACAGTATGGGAAGACATGAATAATCAGTTCATTCCAGAAAAGTTCTAAATAGAGTACAGAAAATTGTCAACTCTCTTGTACTTCCCAGGAAAGACTAAGGAAGTGAATGGGTTTTGCCATTGCATAATTTCTCCCAATTAATTTCTCCCACATTGCATAGAGGGTTTAGGAACCACCTGAATTTTTTTTTTTCAGGACACCAGGGGAATATCCACACAATATTCTTCTAGGACTGATCACATTACAAAGCAGCAAAATGCTGGTGTTTTCCACTCTAGAGGAAAGAATCCCCATTCAGGCCCTGCACAGGACTTCATAGACAGTGTGCTGACATTCTTAGGGGCAAAGTGTGTGGCAACTATAAATCTTGCTCATATGGTTCTACATTCTTATAGCTTTAAGAATGCAGTGAAGTTCCAGGCCAGGCTTCTTAAAGGAGACCAGATATGCATTTCATTTACCTGGAAGAAAAAAAGCAGCAGCATTCTGCATCTACAGGTGCCTGTCATGGCAGACCCAAAGTGTCTATAAAGCAGAGGAAGACATATTTGTATGTGGCTTTCACACGAGTGTGAGTGCCCATCAGAACTGGTGACTGAGAGAGATAACACAACTACTAATCTGAGGGAGCACAGAGTTCAGTGAGAAGAAAACCATGTAATAAATGCCATCTACAATAAAGATGTGAAAAAGGCAGCGAATAAAGCAGATGTAGATTTGAACAGAGTTGACATGTGAAGAGGGTGAAACATGCATAGTCACAACTAGAAATCTCCTTAAGTAAAAAAAAAAAAAAAAAAAAAAAGACTTAGGATCCAGGCAATGCCTAGATTGTAGAGGCTGCAGGCCACTGAGCTGCTTGCTGCCTGCTGTCACCAGGCAACAGAGCCCTCTCTCCCTTACTACCAGCTCAGCTCTGACCCTGCATCAGCCACATCCGGACTTCACCATTTCAAGCTCCACCTGCTACTTCAGTCTTAATCTCTTTATCTGCCTTTCAGCATTACAAAACCCAGTGGCAGGCAATTGTTTACATCTTCGGTCCAGACTTTTCTGGAGAGGAGTATTTTATCACTGTCAGTGTTTAAAATTGCTCATGCATTATGCTAACAAACAAAAGAGTGACTTTTGGTTTTATTATTGTTTTTATTATTTTCTCTGAAGACAAGGCACCACCTTATGGCCTGGATCTGGGTCGACCTGTCTCCGCCTCACCTTCCACACACTTCTGCTACTGTGTCCCTCCCACTTCCCCACTGGCCTCTGCTTTGCCTTTTCTATATGTGCCCTGTTCCGTGCGCCCCCGCCCTCCACTGCCTCCAGGTCCGCTCTGGAGCTCACCGCCTCAGTCCCTAATACTACTGCATCGCCCACTATTCTCCACCTTTGAATGTTGCTGAAGCAAATCACTAAAATGCAAACTTGGAATGCTATAAGTTCAAGTTGCCTGACTTCAAATTACTTCTAGGAAATACTTCTTCCAGTTTCAGAAATTCCTGGGGGCAGGCTTGCCTAGAACTGGATACATATTGTGTACATGTGCATTCTTCTATGGAAAATGTCCATTCTCTTATTCATCATCTTAAGGAGATCAGACCCCAGAAGGTTGGGAATCTATTCTAAACTCTCTCCTCTTGCCTTAAAATCCCATTCTACCTTCCTACAAGCTTGCCTTGTCCACCATTCTCCCACTGCCCCTTCCTCATTGTAACGATCCCTGTGCTCTGGCATGAGTACCCTTTCCTACCCTCCTCTAAGTTTCATCTCCCCACTCCAACAAAGGAAAAGGGGTCCTCCATTCTCCCAAGGTGGTTTCTTCGTACAGTCTCACTCTTATCTTTTGTTTCCTTGAGGACTGTATTCCAGCAATCGTCACAGTTTTCCATAACTTTCCATCTCTATACCCTCCCCTCTTTCGGCACTCAACAAGACTTGTACCAAGGAAAAGCCCCTTGCTCCACATGGGCAAAGAATGAAGGCAGCTGAGATATATACAGTCCCCGGCTTTGTAGAATGTCCACGGCAAGTGAGAACACAGACATGGAAAAAGGCAAGTGCAAAACAACCTGCTCAGAGCCAGGACAGATGAAGCGCTGAGTGCCCATGGGAAACCCAGCACTAATCTGGACTTGAGGCCCAGCAGAAGGTTGCAGGGGCAGAGCGGAAGGGCCGAGTCAAGTTGCCAGACCAACAATTTGGGGCTGTGTGACCTGGGGCAAACTGGACTTAGAGTCTTCATCCAGAATGGGGATAAGAACAGCACCTGCTGTATATATTTGTTATAAGTGTTCAGTGAATTCATATGGGCAGACGTTTAGTGCCTGCCACATAGTGAGTGTGTTAACCAGTCTTTCAATACTTACACCAGACTCTGAGCTACATCCTGCATAAACAATATTTTATGTATTCCTCACAACAGCCCTTTCAATTAGGTGTTATTATTTTCAGCACTTTGTTTACTTTTTAAATAACAGGTTTATTTAAATACAATTCACATGTCATAAAGTGAAAAAGAACAATTCAGTGGTTTTTAGCATATAAGCAAAGCTGGATAGCCATTACTATCTAGAAGTTCAGAACTTTTGTTATCCTCCAAAAAAGCTCCACACCCATTAGCAACTTCTCCCTCTTGACTCTCCCACATCCCAGCCTACTTTCCACAAGTCTGTTTTCTGTCTCTGCAGATTTGCCTATTTTGGGGATTTCATCCAGATGAAATCATAACTAATGCAGTCTTTTGTTACTGGCCTCCTTCACTTAGCACGTTTCAAGGCTCATTCATGACTCAGCGTGCGCCAGTATTTTGCTATACATATATATGAACGGTATTCCACTGTATGAGAACACACTGTATTGCATTATCCATGCCCCATTGGTGGCCACCTGGATTGCTTCTACTTTTTTGATATTATTAACACCACTATTCTAAACACTTGTGTATACATTTTTGTGTAATTTTTAAAAAAAATTTAATCCAAAAATATTGGTACACAGTTTTAGAACTCAAATACACTCTGAAGGCCCATTATAAAACACTCACCTCCTGACAACACAATACACTCCCTCTTCACTTGATTCCCCAGAAATAACTTTGAATTTTAGCAGTTCTTTTTTGCTATTTAGTTCTATATTTTTAGATGCTATGCTTAAACTATATCTTGATTGTTGGGATATTACATGTGGATACATAGATAATGTGTATGTTATTTTAGTATATATATATTTATACTCTCCTTCCTACTTGGAAGGTAAAAATTTGACCCTCACCCTTCTATCAATGTGTACATGATGACCCTCACATAATTCTCTAAAGGAGTTCACAATACCTTTTAAAGTAAATATAAAATATTATATTATATTTTATAATATAATATATTAAATATATTAAACTAAATATTCAACTTTTACAATAGCTATCAAAATATTCAAAAGTGAGTTATATAATGCACTATGCTTTTTTCTTTTTTTTTCATTTGACAAGTGTCTACGTACTCATTGCTAATACTACTGTATTAAACTGTAACAGGACTAAAACACAACAAAAGCACCAAGGAAATGCACCTCTTCTATCTCGCCCTTGGAGAGGATCCTCCTGGAGTCTTCCGTCCTCTCCTCAGGTTGGGCTGCCCAGCTGCCATCCCAAATGTCTCTCACCATGGTCCTGGAAGCCCTTTCTCCCCAGGCTCTATCTTTTGTTTCTGGAGCACTGACCTTCCACTTTCTTGGTTTACTTCCTTGTTTTAATGAACACATCCTCTACTAGATTCCTGAGAATGGATGGGACATAAATTTCTTGAGAAATTTTATAACTGAAAACATGTATAGTCTACCTGATTCTTGGAAGTCCACACGGACATCGCTTTCTCTCAGAAGTCTGAAAGGATTGTTCTGGTGTGTTCTGTATGTTCCAGGGTTGCTGTTGCTGAAGTGATGCTGTTCTGATTCCCTTGTGCATATATTTTTTGTTTTTATACCATATATTTTTAGTACTTTTCTTTATGCCTAGTGTTCAGAAATGTTTTGATGCTGTAGCTTAGTTTAATGTTTTCATGGACTGTGTTAGGCACTCAGTAGTCTCTTCTAATATAAAAATTCAAGTCTTTCAGTTCTGGGATGTTCTCTGTCCTGTCTCCTTTCTTCCTACCCTCTTCTTTCCTGCCACCACCTTTCTTCCTCTGTCTCTGCTTTTGAGTCTGTCTCTCTCCCTCTTCCCTCTTCCTGCCCCCCCCCCCACTTCCTATGTTGTCGTTCCTGAGCACTGCATTTATTTCTCATACTATTGAGTAAATGCTCTAATTTTTCTTTATTTTCCCACTTAGTCTCTGCCTCGTGGCATTGCTGTTCTACTATTAGAGAGAGGCTTTCATTGTTTTTCAAAATTCTTATTGAATATTTTATTTCTGCTATTATTGCTTAAATCTCTGTCTCAGTCCATTTTGTACTGATGTAACAGAAAGTCACAGACTTGGAATAGAATTTTACAGGCTCACCTTTAAGGATGTTGAGAAGTCTCAATGTCAAAACAGCAGCATCTGACATAGGCCTTTTTTGCCATGTCATTATATGGTGGGAGGTGAGAGGTCAAAGACCAAGAGGAAGCTGGGTTTGCCCTTTCAATAATAATATTAATTCATCCAGGAGGGCAGGCCTTCATGACTCTCACCTCTAAAATGTTTTACTTCCAAATACTGTTACAATGATGGTTAAATTTTAACATGAATGTTGAGGGAGAAAGTATCCAAACCATAGCTATAGACTTTCTCTGAACATTTCTTTTTCTTTTGTAGCAACATGGGAGATAGAAGGAGGTAGGGGATGTGTCTGCTATTTTTTTAAACTTTACTCATTCTATGTTTCAGCTCGACCCTTCACCCCAGCCATCAAGGGTATCTGGTTCCTCAGTCACAGCTTTGCTGAGTGCTTGAGGGTAGAGGTGAATCACACTGTGCTGCCTTCTCACAGGTAGGCTTAGGCCCCAGCTCTGAGGTGTATGCTCAAGTACTTCTCACGGTCCATATATTTTATGGCCTCCAAGATTCTCCTGGAATCTCATTTACTACTTGTTTATCTGATATTGGTCTCTTCCTAGGCTCAGAATTCCAGAAGGCCAGGAGCTCAATCTGCCAAGTTATCTTCTGACAGAAGCATTCCAAAGTGTAAGCTAAATAAATTAATGAAGATGACTGAGCTGAGACTTGAGGAATGAGATGGGAAGAGTGAAAATGTTCTCTAAGCATGGGGAATGGCATATGTAAGAGGCCACAGGTAAGAGTAAGCAAAGTAATCAAGGATTCAACAAAAGCTGGATACTACCGCAGTCAAGAGAGCACCGACAGGACCAGCAGGAGGTAGGCACAGGAAGAGACAAGCTGGAGGATTTAACAAGAGCCTAGCTTGTGGTAGGTCTTCAATCTGTCTTAAGGAGCTTGAGCTTCAACCTGTGTTAGGATTCTCCAGATAGGCATAATAGGGTGTGTGTGTGTGTGTGTGTGTGTGTGTGCGCGCACATATACATACATATACATATATATATATTTCTATGTGTGTGAATAAATATCCACACAAAGAGGTTTACTTTAAGTAACTGGCTCATGTGACTAGAGAAGCTGACCTTTCCCTGTATTTTCAGGGTGAGTGAGCCAACCAGAAGTTTGGGAGAAGCATCTGTGTGTTTCTAGTATGAAGGCCAGCAGGTTTGAAACCAAGAAAGAGCCAATGTTTTAATTCACATCCAAAGAGAGAAAGAAGCCAACATCCCACTTCCAAGACAGAAAGAACTGACTGTCACATGGAGGAGAGTCTACCTTTTCCTGTATTCTGGATGACATCCACTTATGTCAGGGATAGTTATCTGCTTTACTCAGCCTACTGATCTCTTAATCTCTTCCCAACACACACATACCCAGAATAATGTTTTCCAAAGCACCTAAGAGCCCCACGGCCTAGTCGAGTTGGCATAAACAGTTAACCATCACACACTCTGAGTAATGGGGAGCTATTCTGGGATCTGTATTAGTTCTCTAGAGCTGTGGTAAAAAGGTGCGATATATCAGGCGTTTTAGAAACAGAAATTTACAAAGTCTTGTAAAGGCTACAAGTCTGAAACCAATTTGTCGGCAAAGTGGTTCCTTCTGAGAGTCATTCAGGATACTTTGTTCCAAGCCTGACTCTTAGTTTCTGGTGGTTTGCAAGCCTGTCATCCCTGTCCTACAGAAAATTTTTCTGTCTTTATATTTAATTTTTCTCCCCTTTTTAGAAGAAACCAATAATATTGGGTCAGGCTCCATCCTAAAAATCTTAACTTGATGATCTGCAAAGACCCTATTTGCAAGTAAGGCCACATTTACAAGTCCTGGAGTTTAGACCTCAATAGTTTCTGGTGGGATACGACTCATAAAACAGTCATAAATGGAAAGAGATAGAGCCAAGTCTCTGTTTTAGAAAACTCTCCCAGCTCAGATCTTTACTACAGTAAGGACTGGAGAGAATAAAGACCAGATCACCTGGAGGACTTTGCCTTCAGCCGGGTATGAGGTCATGATAGTGGCTGTGGGTAAAGATAGGTAGGTAGGTTCAAGAGACACAATAAGCAGAA